>JAHZNH010000438.1:0-13186 GCA_027744355.1 Tyrannoseira gladiata
TGGCGTGCCGTAGTCGTGATGTTGATAATGCCGAAGCCTACTCCACTCCATCACGTTGTAGGTACCTTATCAGTGGAATTATTTCCTCTTCATTTTTCCACTGATCTTTTATAGTTCGTCATTGCCAGAGTCAACTCACTCACAGTTCTGAGGACAATGACACAAAGCGAAGGATGAAATGAGTACCCTCAGAATGCAAGTATTCCTCCCGTGTTTTACTAAGCCCCTAAATTTCAATACCCGCCGCGTAATCTTTGGGGAGAGCAAATGCTTAAGTGTTTCTTTTTTTGCAAGGGATGTTTGCATACCTAACCCACGGATAGAATGGAAACAAAAAGAATGAAGGAAAAAAATGTGGAAAAAAAGTTGAGAAGAAAAATCCTGCCACATTTGGCCTGTCTGTCAGAAAAACAACTCGCTTCAGTATCACACTTATGACAGGCCTGACACTGTGAACGATGGATGAGGAGGGAACGCATCATGCAGTCTGCTCTCAACATCATTACGAAGAGTCACTTACCACCAGAAAGCAACAATAATTGCAGCTACAGCAACAAAAAAACTTGTTATTGATCATCAAGCATATCATGCATGCCAGCACCACCACCAAATCCACCCGAGATGAGGATATTTTTCACGGGGGTATAAAACCAAAGGATTATTGAAATCAACTAAAGCAGTCATTTAATAAATCCTATCATATCAAATCATACGAGAAAATTACGAACTTTTGTTTTGCAATACATTGGTCAATATTATTTATTGGAGAAGGAACAAAAACACGACATTTTGTGTGGGTAGTTTCTATTAAACATGCAAGATCCGTTTGAAGTTTCTATATCCATCTTGATGGGTAAGATGATACATGTGAAGTGCGAATTGTGGTTGCTTGAAAAATATGCATGTATTTTTCATCCCATCAATAACCAGGCTGTCCAAAACTAGTTTCTTAGATGGTCTTGACTGAATTTTTATTGTTCATTGAAAAGCCTTTTTGAGGCGTCAAAATTTTATGCATTACTCGACCAATCCATCAATGTATCGGGGGTGCTTATATTGCGTTGTTGGCATGCGGGCCAATTAAGACTACTGGGTGTCCAATTTAGCAATGCGCCTCGCGGTTATCGTAAGCTCATCGGAATTGCCTCGCGAAGCGAAGGATGTGTGTTAGTTGGCGACTTTCCACACTTTCCTAGCTGAATGTTTTAAGTAGGTTGGGCATTTCATAACCAGTATATGGGCATATCGGTAACAACCAAGATGGGCATGGGCAACTCGAGACACAATTGTAAAGTATGTCTGGAGACCAGTAAATTAAAGCCACTCACTTGATTTGGAACTCATCTTAAAATATAATGACGTCAAACATTTACTCACATAGGAACGTTTTTGAATTTTATATCCTGGGCTCGCTTGCGTAACTCATAATTAATTTCAACTTCTAGAGAAATTAATTAAACCTCGCAAAACTTCTCTGAATGATGTGTACTATACATACTTCCTTCTGCCTGCATTTCTCTTCTTGGTTCCTATGGTGGACCAATGAGATGAGAATTCTAACTGCACATGTATCCTCCTTTGGTTTGGATTTCATATTGAAAAAGAACTTTCCCTAGAAAATAAACGTGATTTGATGTTTGGAATAGAGCTACGATCGCAAGAAAGAAGACTTGCTCTTTGGCCTGGCACCCTGATGAATTGATGAAATCAACAAATGCTATCTTCCACTTCGATCAAAATCCTGAAGGTTTTACTGCTTTTTAGCCGTAGCACTTGCACGAGCCAGCAAACAAAACAATGTCCACAATTTTCTTCTCCAAGTGAGTTCTGTAACTTGCATTAGTGACTGTCACGGAACAATTCATTCTATTTTCTCACTCGAGTTTTCTTTCTACTAGCGCTCCTGCTCGCCTCAAATGAAAAGTGTTTGAGAGTTGGTTCCTATCCCTAATCTGTTCCTGGAAACAAAGTGTACAGACCTATGAATCATTAGCTGTGAACAAGAAAGGATTGATTGATTGGCTTGCATTTTCACCAAGACGTAAGAATTACTCACCCTCGACCCTACTGTTTATCTTTCGTCTTGAATTGGATAGGAAGATCTCCCTCGAAATACGAGCTCACCAAATCCCCAATAGTTTCTTTATTTTTAAACCAACGTACGAAGCATTGGGAATAACATCTTTTTTTCCAAACAAACCTGGAGACGTGGAAAATGCTGGGTGGCAACTTTCTAATCTGCCCTTTACTTCCAATGAGTATGAAATCCAGGAAAAATGTAACGAAACAAGAGTACAAATGAATTCACCTTCAGAAATAGTGGAAATTGGATCGGACAGAAATCAAGTTCCCTGGACCGGTACGATGTTTTCTCCGGATTTATTTTTTCGGATAGGCATCACATATTAGTATTAGTTTTGCACTGCTGCGTATCTTTTGAATCCGATGTTCTGTGTCCCCACACTCATAGCACGCATCCGAGCATCCTCGGACTTCAAATAACAGGATCTTATGCTCCCTTCTCAACGACGCGGATCTAAAAGGAACGAAAGAAAAAACACGCACACAAAAGCGAAAGGTCCACTAACAAGCGCGTTGGAGGTGAGTTCTAACCAAGCATCAAATTTTTGACTGATTGTTGGCATATATCCCCCAGGATTTTACTGATCCTTATTAGATGTTTTCTCCGGATTTATTTTTTCGGATAGGCATCACATATTAGTATTAGTTTTGCACTGCTGCGTATCTTTTGAATCTGATGTTTTGTGTCCCCACACTCATAACACGCATCCGAGCATCCTCGGACTTCAAATAACAGGATCTTATGTTCCCTTCTCAACGACGCGGATCTAAAAGGAACGAAAGAAAAAACACACACACACAAAAGCGAAAGGTCCACTAACAAGCGCGTTGGAGGTGAGTTCTAACCAAGCATCAAATTTTTGACTGATTGTTGGCATATATCCCCCAGGATTTTACTGATCCTTATTTTTTCCGTTTTACTTCTAGTTCTTAAGACTGAATAATTTTGTCGGTTTAGGCGGATAATAAGCAACTTTTACAAGTTTTGTGAGAAAGGATGAAAATGTAAGAATCGACCGATCTGAGGATACAATCTTTCATTTTTCAAAACTTGACATTTTCCCAGACAAAAGCGTTGAAATTTCCTTCGTCTTTTCTTTTGATATGTATAGAGATAAGTATTTTGTACAAATGTAGGGAAAAGTTTGAATTGAGATGTGGAGTTGGTGGAACTAATGCTATAGTGGAATCATTAACAAGGAAATAAAGCCTATTAAATATAGAGTGGAGTGGAGAGGGTGAAAGCAGATATGAGGAAAAGTGGAGAAGGTGGACTTGGTTTCTTGGAGGAGTCGGACAAGAGAAATGATGACGAGTGGTGGAGACCAAGATCTGATGGACAATTTTTTTCCTCCTCGTTGGCATCATACGTTGAGAGGCTAAGACATATTGCTTTGGCTCTCTTCACTTCCAAGCAGGCTTTATTGGTTAGTTGTAGGGACGATGTCAAGCGAAAGAGAGAACAAAGACATGGTGACGAAGAAAAAACGAGTGGAGAGGTAAGCAAGAGTAAAAAGTTTCCACGGCGTGGAATAGAAGGGAAAATGCTAGGTAGAAAGTATGTGTACGCAGTCCATAGATGCGGGACCAGTGGCAATGGAAAAAAATACATGATTCGGCCGGGCTGAATAAAAAACCGGAGAAAGAAAAAATGGAACGGAAAGACTTGGAGGACATTATTAGAGGAAGACAAGGGTGATAAAACGATCTCCTTTGATCTCCACAAACGGCCATGTGTCTAAATGACCAAAAAGTGGACAGACATCTTTGATAAATCGGCTTACAGGCTGGAAAGTCTGAAAAAAGGGAGCTGGAACGAAGAGCCGCACAAAAATCGGTGGTTGTAATATACGAGAGTGAAAGAGAAGCACAAGAAGAAGAAAAGATGGAAATCTTCAGATGCTTACTGTCGAGGGAACTTTTTTTCTACAGGAGTTACATTTGCTCTTTCTCCTTCCCCTTCCCTTCCTTTATTTGCCCTGTTCGTGTTACCACCTCATTTCCGATCTCATCTTCTGAAAAAAAGAAAAATATCTGGGAAAGTATGGATTCAGTAATCTGTGAGTAAAAATGGAAGGGAAAACTACTCCTCCGCCATGTAACTCAAGAATGTTTTCCTTTCCTCCCCTTTTGCACTAGGATAACTTTCATTTTACTAATTCATCATTTTCATCGGGAACAATGAGCAATTCTCGTGACATGTCTTTCGCCTTTGGACTTTGACTGTTTCCGATGTTTGCGGATAACTTAAAAAGGTGAGAGTAATATATATTCTCATATGTATTTATTTACTTATGTCCCTACACTATACGCACCACTTGGAACTCTGAGCTAACAAAGAAAGTGAGAGTCTGCTATGATCTTTCCAAAGCAAAATCTGAGAAACCGACAGACATGTTGGCTAAATAAATGTGGAGATCACAAGAAAATTTAAAACTTAATTACGTACTTTCTCAGAGATAATTACAGCTTAACCAGTTTGCCACCTCTCCTAGTCGAACTTACTCCTTTAATGAGGCATCACAAAAAACCGCTTTAGCTGGTTAGTGTTGTTCAAAATGAAGATGGCCGACGCGTTTCCCTTCGACTTTGCCTATATTTGATTCTGCCTTTTTGTTTTCGCTTTTTAGCCTTTAGAAAAGGAAGAGGAGCACGAACATAAGTGCTTTGGCGAGCATTCGTTCCACAACGGCGATATCATTAAAGCGGAAGCACACAAAAAGTGTCGGCCGCTCTCTTCCATCCATCTCTAGAATAAATTAATTACTAGGCTGGCGAAGGGAGTGAAAAGATTTTGAGAAAACCAAAAAGCGTCCATTCATCTTTGCATACCCATTACCACCATCAAGACTTCAGATTAACCCACACTGGAAAAAAACGCCATTTTTTTAACAAATGGACTCTGATCATCTTGACTTTCAAGCCTTATTCGTTCAACCTCACAAAAATGTATTCGCTGATTTGGATGTTTTAAATGTCGCCATTCAAAATCCAAATGATGCAAAAAAGGCTTGTGTTGAGTATTTTTTTTTTCTGAAGTGATTTGATGCCGATTTCGTGGTGGTCCATTGTTAAGTTTCCGTGGTTTCCCCCAGATACGAGATGGTGTGATGGCTGCTGGCACGAAAATTCGAAGACGAGCGTACGTACACAAGTGATAAGTATTACGTGGTAAAATGGTCTGGTGGACAAGTCTCAAAACCTCCTGGGAAATGTGGGTATATGTGTTTGTCGGAAGCGTTCATCATTAGTACACGGCTGGCCACTCGAGGTTGATTAATGAAAGCTGAAAACTCTTTACTATCACCTCCACCTTTTTTTCTGGGGAAGATGGGATGCTCCCGCTGTTCTTCAAAGCTTGAGAACTATAGCGACCCAGTATGAGTGATGCTGTGCAGAGAACAAATAAAGATGAGGAAGGTGAGCAAGAAAATAACCAAACCTTTCCTACTCGTGCCACTTCTTGTGCCAACTTTCCCGACTCAAACCCCCATCAGAGAGACTATGGGGTCGACGTAAGTAAGAACAAAAATGGAGTTAAGGGTGAAAACTTATTCAACATTTCCTTTCCCCCTTTCACACCTACTTTCCAAAAAATACGAACTGATTTATGTGCGCTGGATAAGGAAATGAAAACGTAATGAGAAGCTGCAAATGGGGAGTCTCAAATTATATCCGTCAAGAGGACTGCCTAATGCTTCGACTACTACTTCATCATTTCTTCGAATCTCTTATAATTTTTCTCGTGGCTGGAATATTCTTCTTTACGCTGTATAAGTTGTTTTCTCCACTTCCTATTTTTCTCATCGTTTTTGGTAGTGCATTTGCTTCTACTGCTTTTCTCATAGGAAAGGGGAGAAAAAAATGAAGAGTGCGCAGCATTTTTTTTGTAATAATGGCGATGAGAATGATGATCATATTTTCACACACCACACAAGCATAAGTACTTATAGCGGATTCAACCGAGAGAAAAACCAAACCACCATAGTGGTGTAAAAGTTGTAGCAACCAACACTTCCACTTTCAAGTGTCATCTTGAGAATTTTCAAGATTTTCACTAGGACTAACAAAACCACTACAACGAATAGTTTTTGGTTGCGTGGAAAAGTGAGCAAAAAAATCCATCTTGTCTTCATTCATTCTGAGAGGCCTCTTGTTTGCCTCCTCCCACGGAAGACTCACTCCGTATTATTTTGGGGGATTCCTTATGAAAAGGAAGAAAAGGTTATATCAGGCAGATTCAGATTGTACAATTATAATTGCATTCCTTCCATTTTACCGGCTCACTCCCTGCCAGCCAGTCTGCTCCCTTCTCCTCGGTTTGCTCGCATTTCCTTTTGTTTCTCTTTTCACCTCATTCAAACGCAACCCATTTTTCTGCATGATTTTACTAAAACAATGGGAGCAGAAACGTGAGGTTAGAGCTTTTGTGAACAATTGCACCAATAGACATTATTACAGCTCTTATTCTTGTCATTCTAGGGCTATTAACAACATCTCGTAGCAGCAAAGCTTTGCAATAGTGGGGGTGCTGATGATGACGGCGTTTGTCTGACTTCTTCCCTCTTCAGTCCTTTTCAGCGATTTGATGCTCAGTTAGCTTTATTATTACTCTCATTAATTAAAATAGAGAACTGACAAACGGGCCGACACTCAAGCATTTTTATACAGGGTAAAACGGTTACTTGCAGATTATTTGGCGCCTAAATTTAGGACAAACATTTAGCAACATTTTATTTATTATTACTCACTTTTCACCCCCATCTGCCTGAAATTCATGAGATTGAAAATATGAAAAAGTCCTAAAGTAGAAAGACATCACTTACAAAGCCAGCGTAGTTAGTGTTGCTCACATAATGACAAAACAAGAGGAACTTTGGTAAGAGAGGGCTGACGAGGCTCTCCTCAGTCATTTCAAAACGGACTAGTAAGGATAATAGATTTACCAGGATGAATCCCTTATTTCACTTTCCATTTCCGATTTCGAGGATTTAGGAAAGCAGAATGGATGTTACGGGGAATTCTCTTCTTTGTACATATTTACTCAGGGATCAGACTCGGGATTAAGGTGAATGTGGGAGTGCTATAGGGGATGTTGAAGCTGTCGATGGATAATTTTTTTCGTGAATATACACTCGCATCTCCTGATCATCAGACTACCGTCGTTCATCCGACAATTCTGAGGTAACCGATACAAATCTTCATTAGCAAAATTTTAGCAATTTCAAGAAACAAATGACAAAACAATTCCAAGCATCAAATATAAAAGTAAATAGGAACGGTAATTTTTTTAAATAGAGAAGCATATCCAAGAAATGTAAAGAGAGGACGAAAAGTTTCTCCAGCACCTTGTTTTGAAACAGGAATAAAATTTTGAAAAAAAAAACGAATTTTTTTAAGATCATATGACCTCTAGCCATTGATTGGATCGAAAACTGGACTCTTTCCTGTCTTTGCTCGCCCCAAACCGCCTTGTTAGACCTCTAGTACTGTACCACTGACTTTGGCTCGCGGGGGCGACTCCAGCTTGCAACATAATATTTTTCTGTTGATTACATTTGATTCCTTGGGTTCTAATTGACATTAAGTGAATCGGGCGTAGTGTGAACTAGCAACGGCTCTGAGTAAATCGATGCTCACCAAACTGCACCTTTCCAAAGGACCCCCGAAACGGTCTCATGTCAAACCCAAATTTGAAGGAGGATTTTCGGAATATCCTTGGGTGCCCCGTTTTCCAGTTTTTCAGGGTGAAATTTTAGGCTCATTAACCTTCGATTTCATAAAAAAAATTCCAAAAGCTCTTTTGTATTTAGAAATGTCGAGGTTTTTCTTCACCCATCTCTTATGGTCTCACTGAGCAGTAGGTAACATTTTTGGCGCCATATTTCACGAGATTGTCATCAATTCTCCGGATTTTTTATTCAGTACCATTCATGAGGTCCAGCGTAAGCTATTCTTGAGGACAGTGGGCTTTTCTCTTACATTATAACCATTTTAAAACGAAAATAGTCTCGCGTGAAAATGAGATGCTGGAGAAACTTTTCGTCCACCCTTTAGTATCTATGGACGATTAAGGAACAGAATAGTGTACATTTGAAGCATCCCCTCTATGTCAAGTGTAAGTTTGGCTAATTCATTTTGTGTAAACAAAGTCATCAAGGACCAGTGATACTCATAGTTGCCATCTATGCTCGACAGTAATGACGGAATCGATATTTTTCAACAATGACTACAGGCAGGCCTGGAATTTCCCTTTTTATGATACCGGGAATGAGGTTTTTATGAATGTCTTCTCATGTTTATTCCAGAGCTTCTCTTCTGTGAGGATGAGGACCACAAAAACGGCGACGATGGATCCAGGCCATCCATAGTAATGGCAAAGTGATCCAGAAAGCTTAAAATGAGATGGATGGATAAAATGAGGAGGAAGTATTGTTAAAAAGTTTGGTTTCCGTAATTTTGAATAACATGCATAGGTAATTTTATGCCGGCCTGACTGACTGAGTCTAATGCAGAATGGATGGAATGCCTATGATATGAAATGGTAGTAGTTGCATTAGCGGCTCCCTCACTCCCATTCATATAGGTACATCCACCTATCTACCTAAACATCGTCCACGCTCCTGAGCAGCTCTCTGGTATCACCGAAGGCAATGAAATTCATTGCAAAACAGGAGAGGAGAAGTGTTACACACGACGGGGAAGGGAGAAGCTAGCTAGCAGGTTTACACAATTC
The DNA here is from genome assembly GCA_027744355.1 of Tyrannoseira gladiata. Classification (NCBI taxonomy): domain Eukaryota; kingdom Metazoa; phylum Arthropoda; class Collembola; order Entomobryomorpha; family Entomobryidae; genus Tyrannoseira; species Tyrannoseira gladiata. Next base: position 8,819 of record JAHZNH010000438.1, read on the forward strand.
CCTGAAATGTCATTAAATTTCCATAATATTAAAATATTGTCACTTCAGATAAAGTACAACGTAGCGCTCTTAATCTTTGTCTTATGTAAACACATCTAAATCCCAACTGGATGCTGTACGTCAACGAGGGTATTTTATTTCGCCAGCTTCATTGCCTCACTATTTTCTCGAGCAGAAGCTCTTCTCCCAAAACATACATACAAAGAGAGAAAGAAGGAAAAAACATATTTGCTGTGTGACTCGCAATCATGCTAAAAACCCCCACCACCAATGCAATCTACCTACGCGTAAGTAACTTAAGTTGTTTGTATTCACAGGAATCTGTCTACTGGAAAATAAATTCGACAAGATTCTACGCAAACACTTTAGATATTAGCCAACCGAAAGCGGTGCGCCTACAACTGCGACAGTCCCTCTTTTATCATCGCTCAACGCGAGTCGAGCCTTGCCTCTTTAAACTGCTCAATCCTCTGTTATGTCGCTTGGGGAAACGTTTCGCTGGAAATGCTGAATCTATTTCCTTGAGCCGTATGCCCATAGATACATACATACATATATCAATCGTGCCTTTAAGTATGCAAACAAATCGAAACACTTTGAATGCGATAATATTTCCTTCCTGTCCCTTTTCCCCTGCTGAAAGGAAAACATAATGATGTATGAAATTTCCCAAAGCCGCGACTAAAAAGTGCTTCCGACCAACCATAACTCACTATTAAAAATTAAAATTTATTCATACCAATTCTGCCTAATATTGATACAGCTATTCGAGATCATGCTAATGCGCAACACATTTTGATCCTAGTGTGGCATAATGATCTTGGAATTTATTGCTTATGGAATAGCACAGTTATACAATTTTTTTTCAAAAATTTAGGTTACTAACAAAGATTGCTATTTATTGGATCCTCGTCACGATAGATAAAAATTACAAAGGATGATAGTCGCTTGCAATACTACTTTGGGCCAAAAAAACTGACGGGACAAAATATTCATGGAAACCTGTGCAATTGTATTCGTTTCCAAGATTTTTAAGCCATTTTAACCACAATTAAAACTTAATTATCTCAAAAGAGCATCATAAAGCATTTAATTTTTACGCCATTGAATTCGCAGGTTGCAATTGTATGAGTCACCCAAATTTTGTAAATGCTTTATCATGCTCTTTCGAGATACCATTTGGCCCAAATTAACGTTACTAGCGTCTATCATCCTTTGCAGGTCGTCGCGTTGATTTAAAATAAAATTAATAATGTCGTACATGGAGGTATTCAGAAAACTATCATATGTAAATCTTGCACGTACATTTTATCATACAAAATATTGGTATTCTTCTAAAGCGAAAGAACTAAACGCCAGAATTTATTTCAAAATGTCAGATCCAAAGAAAGGCAAAAGTAAAGAAAATGTAGTACTTCTGAAGGTGGCTGCGTTTCGGCATTGTTTATATTGATACTTTGGGTTACTTACAATATTTACCTGCGAAGTGAATATCTATTTTAGAAAAATATGAGGCATAAAACATTTCTCAAAAAGTACAAGCTGTTAACATTTTGTGACTACGATAAGCTGAAAAAATATCCTTCTGCTTAAACAATGCACATGTGAATAGGCATGAATGAAAAATTCGCTACCAGTACTTGGAATCAAAGTCTTGCTTGATCTTTGCCAATTACGTAAGTTAACTGCCGCCTTTTTCAGGTACACAAAGTCATTTCGGGTAAAATTTATATGCAGATACGGGTGCAGTCAAAAGTAATTAATTAAATATTATGGATTCCACTTGTGGTTATCTTTTCAGGATCCGTCATCATGAAAGCGAGCAAAAATATATAATACTGATACACATAATTTTCATTTTGAATTTACTGCAGCTCTTTTTTCATCTAGCCCTTCGTCTGACTTCTGCCTCTCGTCTTGAAAATTTGCTTTACACGTAACTTGCTGACTTACTCAACCGGTAATTCGGCATCGACTAATCATGGATGTGTCATGCTATCATATCATGCTGCTGCTGAAGCCAATCCGAGGCGAGCGAGATGAGATAACTCATAGGGTAAGAGATATGTACCTGGAAAACAGATTTCCTCTCTGCTGCAAAGGATATTATTACTGCTCTACCTCACCTTATAAAATACCACTACCATCATCATCACGAAATGTTGTTGAGAAAGAAAGACGGGGAAATTGTCAGTTGAGTGGTGGTGCTAACAATTAGCGTGCCAGCACTTTTTCAGACATATTTTTTTTCAATAAAACGAGAATACAACATGAATACAATCTCTCCCATTGGAAATACATACTTCTGCCTCACCGATACCAGTAGCAAAAACATGATCGAGGGGATTGTAAAAGGGTTTGGATTTATTGTTTTCTCTCACTATCGGCTTATCATCACCGACTTCACAAGAACTGCGCATTGGGAACTAATAAGTTACTTTAGAATGCTATGGTGGAATTTTTTACGAATGTTTAATGTTTAATGTTCCTTAGCTCAATGACTGGCGTACTCTTACGAGGTATGTTTTTTAAATCTAGATAATTTACATACGATATGGTGCTTTTCAATTGCTTTTTGCTCAAATAGGTACAAATTAAAGAAAATGTACCGGCTCACTTTTTAAAAAATAAATTTAAAACGATGAGATTTTTTACTACCAAACGATTGACTTTCAACTATTCAAAAACAATACAATTCGATTTGCTAACATTTATGCATACGGAAAGTCTTACATTGACTCGAGCTAAATAATTAAGTAAGATAGGATATGAATCACAATGAACTTTGTGCAAATGTATTACAATACATTTATCCTCATTTATTTTTTCTTCTGCATTTCAGTCACATCTTGTAAAACAACTCGTAATTATCTACTAGTACATCCTACAAAATTATTGTTGCTCGTTGAAATATTGAAATAAGTACAACGGCATGAACAAAACGGATCCTCAACAAAGGGGGATCGAAAAACAAGTCTGACTCAAACTGTCTCTAAACTCAAGGAAAAATTTACAATTCAAGTTTCCAGAGGAGAGAGAGAGAAAAAAATACATGCGGCGACACTGACGATGATAATGACGATCATCATCCTCACAGCACCACTATCATCATCATCATCCATTTGATGAGGCCTGCCTCGTGCGTGCGTGCTTAGCTGATGCGACGATGCCTCCTTCGTTGCTGATATAATTCTCCCAGGGTAAACGTGAACATAGGGAAAGAGCAGCTTAATAACAAAGTGGAAGAAGAAAAAGGCAACTGAAAAGAGACGACACGATCAGTTAAAATAAATGCTAAAGAATTTCCATGGCTCGTTGACGCTGCACAAATGGGCTTTGGATAGCCATTAAGCCGAATTAGAGGAGTTAATAAAAGGGAACTACCACACGGTTCAATGGGAAAGAACAATTCATGAATTCACTTAGTCTCTGTTTGTTCATTCCATCCTAACGAAGTCCTACCTTCATGCGTAGATACATAATCATCAGAAGTGAAGTTAAATACCTTCTATGGGCAGAATACTTTGCCAGCGAAAAGCTGCTAAGATGCTTATAAAGCTATCCAGGAGCAAAACATGAGAGAATACTCCACACAATCCACGCACAATACTGGAGCACTTCACGACGACCAGATAAAAGCCTTTATTCTCTTTATTTGATGGCGGTTGCTTGGTGTTGAGTAATCATTCCAAACCAACGTGTATGAGCGTGCCTACTTAACTCACAATGCCTACTTGTCAGATAATATGAAAACGCAGGAAAAACAAATGGTAACTACATATATGGTGTATGCAGACTTTGGTATATAATCTGGGATCTTCATCGGTCGCATCAATTGCACGCTGAGGAGAACCGAACCGAAAACATTGTTTTACCTAGTCGGAACACACTTTAACCAGTGCTCAATTAGTGTTTAGTCGTAAAGCAGACAAGGTAATATATACACGATGGAAGTTATGAAGTATTTAATGAAAAATACATGCATTGGCGAGAAAAACTCTCCTTCACAAGGGTTTTGGTTGACTATGATTTGATCAGAAAAATATAAGGGCAATTTGAGACCACTACAACACTTTATTTAGTATCCAAACACTTTTTTATCGATACTCTCAACATGCATAAACTGAATAAGAAGTTTATAAAAATATGTATAACTCTGGCGTTACAAATATTTCCACAATAATTGTAACGCATACAGAAATTTACTGGTCGCATGACTTTTTGGTAGGAATAATTTCTTATAAAAAGACGCGGAAAAGTCGCACTCGTTTTTGTTTTCCGAAACAACCGAAGAGAACTTCCGATATGGTTTTTCACTTCTTGGCCTCGCTACGGACACAAAATTACGTTGGATCAGTAGAATAAATA
>JAHZNH010000439.1:2266-14327 GCA_027744355.1 Tyrannoseira gladiata
GAAGGAATGAGGGCTCTCGGTCGTGACTCGAATGGGTAAATATTTTGCGCCAAGGAAGTAATTTTCACCAGAAAATTGGCCAGCCTCCTTATATTCCGGATTGTTATGGCGGGCAATGATAACACAATAACTTCTTCGTTTGTTTCCCCACTCCCGGAGGAAAGTAGGAGTAATGGGAGCGAGACGACGTTGTGGTAATAAGTACTCGTTGAAGCTTCACTGCTCACCAGTACCAGTACCACCAATGTCACCACAAATAAACTGAAACAATAACACCACTCTTAATAACTTTCTCTCTGGGAGGAGGTGGCAAAAGGGTCCCTTCAAACCAATACGAGTCCCTTTAGGGTCTCCGCCTCAAGAGAAGTAAGGGCATCAACTAAATATGGCCGGAGAAAATAATGCGTTGTTTGTGTCAAAATGGGATGTGATGTGATGCACGTGCGTCCTCGAAGAATGCTTTTCTTGACTGGCGTGATCCTTCCAAAGTCTCGTGAAACTGTATCGTTTGATCCGTTGGACTAGCAATTGATTTATTGAATTTGAAATGGAGCATTGATCAATTCTCCACATGAATTCCCTCTTCTCCTTCCAATTGCATATGTATGTTTGCAAAGTGACGGTTAAGTGAAGTGATAACGGTTAAAAGCTATTTGATGTAAACAAGTAGTATCTCTAGTTTCCTCTTGAAAGAATCCCCGATGTTCGAAATCTTTGACTGCACCACAACCGCAGCTCTCCCATTCGCTGACTTCACTGTTGAACTGTCTCAACGTGACTGAGGAAGGAAGAAACCCGGCACCCGCGTTTTCCCTTTTTAGCTCGCTTCGCTGCGGTCTTCCTTTGGAAGGCAAGTACATACAAATGAGCTTGGCAATGGAATGGAATCTCGATTTTTTTCTCTTCCATGGCCCATCATATTCAAGGAATGGCACATTCTTTGGAGTTAGTGTCAGTCATTAAGAAACAAGGATTGTAAGTATGTCGACGTCTGCATCTCTACTGAAGTAAATCAGTTACTTGCAATTGCGAGACCTTCACCGTGATAGATGTAAAACTTCAGGGTAAAAATCGAAATAAATGCTGGAAAAACAGGAGTCCATAAATATTTCATCAGCTTCCGGGAATTGGAATCCTATAATTGTATCCTCGATGCATGATTCATTATTTTGGGATCTGTGGGAAATCAAAGCGGCAGAATTTTAAATTCGTTAAAAGGTCCTCAGTCCTCCCCAGTTGGTCGAATGGAGGTCGTTTGTTTGGAAATCTCCTTGTTTGGGTGATCAGGGTTGATCAAATCAGCCCACGGTAAATATTACATCAGTAGAATCCTTTTCTGAACGGGAAATCCCTGATGTCTGTCTGAATATAGTTTTCTGAAGATTCGTAAAAAATTCAAACCTTCGTCGAAGGATGCACAAGTATCTTTTTAGGCAAACCACACACGTCATGAATTTCCAGCAAGGACAACTTCTAATCATTGGCCTTGTGGCCTTCACTGATTCTGGACCGGGGCATTTGGGAGGTGGGAAGTAGATACGTGATGATGATGTTAAATATTTAATGATGATGAATCGGGCATCGGGCACTAGCACGTTGGAGGTTGGTAAATGCTGGTGCTGAGTGAGTATCAGCTGGAAAGGGATGTCGTTAGCGTGCTGAACCGAGAGCATTTCAAACAGAAAACCGCGGGAATTTCCTAATGCATGTTTGAATTTCACCTCATTGCATTGCATTGGATATTGGGTTGAATGTTATTGTAGTTGATGAAGAGGAAAGGGCTAATCCCATCGCATCCTCTTGACCTCCGTCCTCTATTCGTCCTTTTCTAATAATTGTGGAATTAGCTAGTTTAATTTCACGTTGATTGGAAGGGAAAATGGCAGAGGAATCGGAAAAAATCACGGAGCCAGTTGCAAACCGCAATAACCAGGTGAAAGTAAGCATTGCTGAGCGGAATAAATGTTGGATTTTGCTCCTCCTGTTTGGAGTCTTGGCATGGATTTTGTTTAATATGTTCAGCCACTACAGTTTCATTAATCGGTAAGTAATAAAATTGCAAGCTCGATTTAATCACAAAATTACATTCAAAGTCGGTTATAAAGGGCAACTGGATTGAACAAAACTCCTCTGGCTCGGGTCGTTCTGGAGGATGCTTCAGAATCTCTTCCAATAGACCCAACACCGAAGTCAACATTTTCTTTGTATGGATGTAATGATTTTAAAAGTCGCATGATATAGCTAAACCTATAGTACATGACTTGATGATAATCATGTATTTAATTTGTTATCACAAAGAAGAAACGTCGCTGCAAACATGAGGACTTACCGTCAGGTAAAGTCTGAAAACGATACAAACAGTACGCTGAAAATATTGACTTGGAACCTGCAGGGCGTCGAAAAAACAAACTTGGCTCAACGCATGCGCGCGGTCTTACTTGAAATTTCGAGGTTCACTCTTAAATATTAATAATAATCCAAAGATTACTTTAATAATTACCGTCTAACTTTTTAGCTGATCTGTTTACTTTTTTTGATTTGTTAGAACCTACCCCGACGCAATGCTTTTCCAAGAATTGACACCACCAGTTTATAATTATCTTGTTAAATCTTTGAAAACCCACTATAGAGGTTCCAAAGGAAAAGGAAGTAATCTCGCGAGATATTTTGTTGGAATATTTGTCAAGAAAGCTCGATTCAAGGCTGCCAAGTTTCAACAACGACTTGTTCCGTTTCCTAATTCAGGTGTGATTTTGTGATTACTTGTTCTGTCAATGTACATAGTTTTAACTCAGGATGACTTTCAGCAGTTTTCATTCTTTATTTTCGTACTTGATTTTAGACCAGCAGCGAGCCCTTCTTATGAACAGACTTGTTTTGCGCGGACCACAGGCGATACCAATAGTGTTGATGACAACTCATTTAGAAAGCTTACAACAATACACGGACCAAAGAGTGCAACAACTTAATCAGTCCTTCCAAGTGGGAAACAAGTTCCCAGATACCCACAACGTCTTGATTGGTGGCGACTTCAATTTAGAAAACGAAGAGGTTTGCAATGAAAATCATTATTAGATGTACCGGAGGATTCTTTTTAAGATTTGAAGTTTAGCCTTTCCCTGCAACACTAAAATGTGGTCTATTTTTTCAGGATGCTTCTGAATTATCAGAGAAATACGGGTTCCACGACCTCTGGGAAGTTTGTGGGTCGCCTGAGAATGTTAAATATAACTTGGGACGCGGTCAAGAATCATAATCATCGCGTGAGGGCAATTATTTTCATCTCATAAAAACATTCCGTATATCACCAAATAAATGTTTGTGAGTTTAACTACTTTTGTTACATAGACAAGCTCTATATTGTCTGAACCACGACGTGCACGATATGACAAGTTCTACCTTCGAACCGGAGCTTATCACAAGTTGAATATCATGTAGGTTTGAAATCAATACTAGCAATAATTTTTATCGAGCTTAGAAAAGATCATTAATTCTGTTTCCCCTTTGTTCAGAGATCTGGAACTAGTTGGCCAGGAGAAAGTTAGGGGACCGAAAGGAGTGACTGGTAGCTTTCCAAGTGACCATTGGGGCTTAATGGCCACTTTCCAAATATCTTCTGGTGGAACCGAAAAGCATTCGTGCAATATGTCAACAAATGTAGCATCATCGGATAATTAAATGTTTTGTTCAAAACTTATTATGGTATAGTAGGTATTATAGGTAGTAAATTAAAATATGAAATAGACTAAACAGATGTTTTGAAGCATTGTTTTCAAACCTGACAGCGCGAAAAACAAATAGCTGCATCAAATCCAAAAATTGCATCAAATTTGGAGTGTGGTCTGGGCTAAGCCTGGACATCCAAGATTAGTTTTTAGCTTTAAATCGTGGTACATTGCCTAAAATTATCATTAGATAAGTTGAGTATTTACTTTTCTGATACATTTAATATTTAACGTAATTATGCATTATCAAGCGGATGGAAATCCTACAGTGAATCATGTTAGAGGTATCAATAAAATCAATCCAATGCAGCGTAGAAGAGGCAGCAAGATATTTTGGGTTTTATTGTTCCTGGGATCGTGGATTATATTCTTCCATAATTATGTGTAAAAACTCCAGAATTCTTATTATTATAGTTACACAGTTTGTTGGGCTCTCATGTGATAAAATGTATATTGATTGATCAACGGTGTTGGCATACTTATTTGCAGTATCAGCAATAATGATGGAAACCCCCAAGGATTACGAATCGTATTAGGTCCTTTAGAGCTTACCGATCCTCCAAGTTTCAAACTGATGATTTGGAATCTCCAAGGGCATTCTTACACCGATAGACTGATCGAAAGGACCCACACTCTCCTAAAGGTCGTCTCAAGGTTACTCTCAAGGCCCTGCTTCTGCTTTTATTTAATTTCACTCTATTTACTTTTGTTAGTCCGCGAAAATGAGTTCACTACCCGATCAAATTATTTTTTTAATTCGATGTTTAGAGAGGAACCGGATGTCATACTTTTCCAAGAAGTGACTCCTTTTAAACGGGCTATTTGCGATTCTCTTAGCGCAAATTATACTTGCGTTCCTCCGCTTAAGTTTGATTCAAACTTGCTAACATTGTACAATAAGTTTCGTTTCCGGCTGCATTTATTCGACTTTGTGCTCGTAAATAAAGCAAAGCGCAGACACCAACTACTGGTCACCACATTAGGAATGATGGATCAAGGTGAAGATCAGTTTGCGCTTATTGCACTTCTGAACATTCACTTGACAGCTTTTCCGAATGCGACTAACATAAGATTGGAGGAATTAAGGCGCTGTTTCAACTATACGACGACGTTACCTGGTGCATACAATATTTTGCTTGGTGGCGACACGAATTTAGAAGAAGGAGAGGTAAGCCAACAAAGAAAAACTGACGAAAGTGACTGTTGATTTGGAATGAATTTGATTAAATGTTTGTATGAATAAATGCTTGTGTAGGATTCAGACTTGGTTCCTGAAAGTTTCAAAGACTTGTGGAAAGAATTAGGCAGTGATGAAGACATTGGGTACACATGGGATTCCACCGAGAACTCAAATTATAAACTGGATGTAAGTTGTCATTATACAGACTGACTATTATTAGGTAGTTTCTCAAAGAATTGTATATTTTAAAGAAATCGTAATTAAAGTTCATTTCTTCCCAGGCTCATCCCCTTACCCCAGATCAGAAGCCGCAAACGAGATATGACAGGATCTATTTTCGCTCTTCTTACATAGCATCAACAAATTTAAATCCCACGTAAAAGTTGTAATTTAATTTTCTCAGATACGAATTAGAGCTTCACTTCTGATGCTTTGATTTTTTACTCATGTTTTTAATTTTATAGGAGTCTGAACATCACGGGGAAAGATAAAGCATGGGAAGNATTTAATTTTCTCAGATACGAATTAGAGCTTCACTTCTGATGCTTTGATTTTTTTACTTATGTTTTTAATTTTATAGGAGTCTGAACATCACCGGGAAAGATAAAGCATGGGAAGCAAAGTGGTTTTGGGAACCCGACACGGTTGTCCGTGTTAGTGATCATTGGGCGGTTTTAGCAACTTTTAAAATCAATAAAATTAATTTAGCCACTCAGTGAACTGGCCAATTATGTTTGTTTGCAGAATTAATACTTTAAAATTATTGTTATTGATTTGCATGATTTTAAAAGAATATTTTTTGTACAAGTGCTACATTTAGTATCTAGACATTCGAATAATAAAATTAAAATTGGATGTTTGATTTGATTGAGTGAGATAGATGTATTCAACTTAAAAGTTTTATTGTCGGGGGTATATTCACTAGCACATTTGAATTTCAAAATTCTGTGGTTACATTATATACGATGCGTCGATTGATCTTCTTTCTGATGAGTTGCGTTGAGAGAAAAAATAAAGTTATACAAATGGCGAGAATGATTTCGAATGTCAATGCAAAAACATAACTTCAAATATTAGTACGTTCAGTGCGGACTCTGAAAAAATCCATGTTTTATCCGTTGAAAGTCTCAGACACAGTTCTTGATCATCATCATGGTGGACTGGTAACCCTCAAATATCAACATTTTAGTTAGAGAAAACGGCTACGACGAACTTTTTAAATCTCATTTCAGGAATCTGGAAGATTTGCCTTGGGTATCGATACTAACCCACACACTTTTGTTCACCCTGTTCACGTACTTGTTGCATGAGGTGCTCGAAGCGATCTTTTATGGAAGTAAGCTCATTGAAACATTGAAAGATTCTTGTATGAATATTTGAATTCGAGGGATTCAAAAATATTTGCATATTATAATTTCTCATACCTTTTCAGGTGTTGCATACCTAATATATTACTTAGCCCCGGATGGTTTGAAGCCGGAGAATTTCATGCAGACGATGAAGGAATACGTTCGCAACCTGAAACTGAAGTGGTGAAATTCGGCGAATCTGGACGTGTTGTTAAATCGAATCTGCTGTTATTGTTTTAACTTCCTTTTTTCTTGTGCAAATAGAGTAATGAAAGCATCTATATAGGGATATATTAAGACTTCTGGTGGTTTATTTTAGGACTTTTTAAATAATCGTTTCAATTGAATTTCACCAATTTCAATAAGCATTTAAGTAATCTTCTACATTCCGCTTCATGAATATAAACACCTACGAATAAATTCAGTTAAATTAAAGCGTGTGTTTCATCGACGGGCTTCAAAGCTTTGTTCAGCGCTCTCTTAGCATTCACTGCCAGAGACTCGCTTCCTCTGCAAGCTGCCGTTTCACTGCACAGAAGTTCCAAGTTTCCGCGGTAGAGGTAGAGTCCTCATGTCGAAAGCATAATGGGTTGACTTTCTTCTAACTCTATCGGTCATGTAAATATTTATCAAATCCTTGATGCAAATAAGATTCCATCCAAGTCATCCATCGGAAGGAAGAATCCGAGAGACTCATATGATGAAATCCAAGTTAACTTTGATTTTAGTACAAAGAATGTAACCATTAAGTCCAACTAGGCTCTTTGGAGTCCCATGTTCCAGATTTTAAACCAACATTAAATGTCTGTCCTCAAAGTTGTTGCGACACAAAAATGTACACATTCCGCCTTCATCATGCGAATACTTTTTCACGCGTGTGATTTTATACTGGCATCCGTGGATTTGCATTCCTCACTCAGACTTCGATGATGACTTTATTTTTTTTGCATTAGGTAATACTGGTAATAGATCACCCATGATTTTTTTTCATAGCCGAGCATTCATATACAGCAGTAAAAAACAAAATGAAATTATTCAGCCCGACACTCTAACTTTGGCTGACATTTTTGTGAAACAGAAGTTTTGCGTTCTCATATCGCATCGCTTCTCTCTTTTTTTGTGACTTTTTTGTCCTTGACAAAGGAAAAAACACAGGGAGGAAGTGAAGTATCATATATAGGAAAACTTTTCATATTCGACCAAGCTCAGCATGCCACCATGGAATGGAGCATGGAGCCTCTACTTTTTCCTCCAGTGGTAATAACACTCTTGTTATTATCGATTTCCTGCTGATGTTCGTTCGTTCGTGCTCTTGTTGGTCTGGTCGGGTCCTCCTCTGTACAATAGTTCGTTGTTTTGCTGAAAATAAACGCCCGCACCGCGCCTCACTAATTGTGCTTGTTGGGAGCACACACATGGATTCCATTTCCATGCAGCAGCATAGCAATTCGACATCAACTCTGTCTTGTGTCAAACCACCAGTTACGTAGTTCCCACTGGCCTGCAAAAAAAAATTATAGTTTGACAGTCGTGCTGGTGCCAGTATTCCATGATGAAGACAGTCGCCGATTACTGCAGTTCTTGTCATCAAAGTCATGGAGAATCTATAGTCCCGCCCCTCAAATAAGTAGGTTCAGTTAATTAAGTCCAGTTTCGGTCATCAACCGAATCAGGTTTCTTCACTGTTGACTTTAGTCTCGATTCTTTAGAACTAAAGATCATAAGCACTTTTAGAAAGCTTTTCCTTTAGCTGGAGTTTCTTTAACGGTGACAGAGTGACAGTTTGTTGCATTTGAGTGGTTGTACAGGCCCCATCCCCATCGGAAAAGCAAGGCAAGGTAAATCTTATTTTTAAAATGTGAATTTTGTTTTGATACTGACGAATACAAACACAAAGCATTAATGCTTCCGTTCCAAATTCTCGCTTGACGAATGCGCATGCGGTTGAACAACGATCATTTTCTTGTGCCGTCATTACTTTGTCACGTTTGTTGTTCTACCTCCCGCCAAGTCCTACGTAAACACTGAAAAAGTTCCGATCTAAACTGAAAAACATGTGTGCATGCTTGGTAAAGTTCAAATTGAAATCATCATGAAGATGAGCGAACCTATTCGTGTAAAGGCACGAGCACGCTTTATTGCACCCATGAACCAACAACCAACTTTTTTTACTTATCTGCTGGCATGCAAGGATGCAATTAGTGAAGTGCACAGTAATAATTGCCCAGAAAGTTTTAAAATGCCTCAGCCTCATTAAAATTGCTTTAGTAGGAAAATGACCGAAAATAATTGCTGAAAATCTGAAAGATTTGGCGAGGAAGCGTTACGTGAGGAATTTTGACTTCCAATTAGAATTGTATTGTAGCATGACCTACATCAATTTCCCGAGATAAAGGGAGGTACGATACAGTTTTACGGAAGATCCCACACACATAAACACACTGACGCAGTCTAAGTAAGTAAATAAATATTGTGATGCGCTCTTGCTCTTGCACTTCACCTTTAATTTAACTGGGCATTGTCTCCAGATAGATAGCGTGCTTTACATTTGGTAGTCTGATCTATTAACTCATTTATCTCATTTCTTCTTTCCCATTGCAGCATTTACCAACTCTAGTGCGATACTTACTTAGGAATGGGATCCTATTGTGTTCATGAAACAAAAAAGAACTAGGCTGTAAAATTGTGCTGCATTGTATTGCGTATTTAGTGGCCAGGATGAGGATGAGAGATGTGTGCGAAACTCTTCTGCAATGATAAGCAAGCTGAAAACAAAAGGCTAAGCTGCTCTGGTACATCACGAGAAGCAAGGAAGGAGTTTTTAAGACGATTTCGTGCAAATCAAAGAACGCATTGAGCTGAAGTGGCTCTTCGAAAATTCATCTCAAGAGGAGGAGGAGGATGATTGTAGATTGAGTAGTGTGTGACTGACCTAAACTGTAAATGTAAACAAACACAGGAGAAATTAACGTGGTTGGATAGGTGGTATTTGATACTAGAATGCTCGGGATAAGGAAATCTCATGAAACTGTTGCATCCTCGAAAACCTTTGTTTCGATTGCTCAATTTTTAGATAGATATTTGAAAACCGCAGTGTGTGGGAAGATCGCTGTAGAGAGGATCATAAAAGCCACCAAACCAAGCCAAAACCATAATTTTTGGTCAGAGAAGATTTAAGGAAAGGACCAGACCAGAGCAATGCGAAAATGATACATGCTATAGATTATAATGTTATCATGATGGCGCACCAATTAAGTATTTCAATATTTGTTACTCGTCTGTGAGTTTCTAGTCTTTTGGTCTTCTGTCATGTAATAATATTTCCTGGTCGTAAAACTTAAGGAGCTTTAGCCTGAGCAAGTTAGTTTAATCAACGGATTAGTCTTCAGCAATAAAAAATACCCGGAGATGATGTTCGCCAATAGGCATTTGCAAAAGCATTCTAGCCATTCTCCTGAAGAAATTCTTAAGGAATACAACAGGACATTCTAGACACTATATGTAGATGGATCGGATTGGACCTCACAAACTCGATCTGATAAACTCCGAAAACTCTGATGTGCGACGGACGACGTGCTTCAAAAGAACTGTAAAAAGCGGAGCGGCGCTTCATACTTACTCACTTGTACTTCTTATTCTACCTCGATTCGATCAACTCCTCACGAAACCGAACAAAAAAAGAGTGGTTGGCTGATTGTGAGAGAAGTCCTAGAAACAACTTCACGTAAGCCCACTGGGCAAGTTATCACAATTGAGTGAGTGAGTGAAGAGAACAAGACCAGGATATTTTACTTATGTACTACCTCACCACTCTCATGTGAGCGTGAGTCAGATCCGTGAAACAGAGGATAAGTACTATAAGTGAAGCCACAGCCGAGAGAGGAGATTTTTTTGCATGCGTGATAATTTTGTAGGAAACGATAAAAAATCTGCGAGTACAGTTGCTGTTGACAAGAGCTAGGCTTAAGTGGTGGGACTAAAGCTCGCTCTCGGATGCTCGGATCGTGGTTGGTTAGTATTATTGCAAATAGGGGGTTTTCCTTACTGAATACAGTTTTCGAGATTAACGATTCTTAATTCTCGAAGGCTTTGTGGGAGCAAATGAAATAATAAGTGAATATCTACGTCGTCTTATCACTCGGGAGCGGAAGGACACTATCAAAATCCAATATTTTTGTTAGCCGGCGAAAGGGAGAAAGGAATTTGCAAATCGAAGGAAATTCTCTTCATCAAGTGGATCATGATCTCAATTCAACTGTAAACCGAACCACCACCACCGCAGAAAAAATATATTTAAGTGTAGGTGCTGAAGAAGAAGCCAAAGCCGTTCACTTTCATAAGGGAAGAGGTCCATCCGCTACGTAATAAACTTTTTCTTCAAGCTTTGGAGCCTCCACTTCAGCATCGGAAAAATGAGTAGGAAGACAAAGGGATCAAAGGTCAGTAGAATTTTTTTCTGTATTGCATAAGAAAATCAATAATTCCGAGGAGAGAAAATATCAGTGCATTCATTCAATTCCGGAAGCGACAAAAGTGATCGAGGGTTGTAGTTGTAAACATGGTTTGATTACCCGTGACAGAAGACCAAAAGACTAGAAACTCACAGACGAGTAACAAATATTGAAATACTTAATTGGTGCGCCATCATGATAACACGAGGAGAGAAAATATCAGTGCATTCATTCAATTCCGGAAGCGACAAAAGTGATCGAGGGTTGTAGTTGTAAACATGGTTTGATTACCCGTGACAGAAAATAATGTGGTGCCAGGAGATGACATGGCATGGTGTATTTCGAAGTTTCCTTCTAGAAGCATTTCTTCTAGAAATTCTTAGACAAAACACATTCTGGGCACTACACTGAATATTGCATTCATTCTTCATTCCGTTCGGAAGGAGATCCGATACTAAAAATATCTACTGTGGAAGTTGTTCTTCTGTACATGTTTGCACATACATTATTGGAACAGGCTACGATGAGGTTACAGCCACAGCATTAGTGGGGATAGTCGTCGTCATCGTCATTTGACAGGAGTTTACGCTTCCAATCTTTTTGTGCCCCCATTTACAGTGTGGGGAAACAAAGGTGCACGTCACCATAATTCATTTTCATGTGTTTACAATTCTCAAAATCTCTCAGCTCAGCTCAGAGAGAGATGCTCTCGCGTCTCTCGCTCTGGAATTCTCTCTCTGCCGCGTGAGCAAATTCAGAATGGAAAAGGAGAACGTGCAAGCAAAACGATGTGATGCGGTGGGATGTATCCACATTCCATATGATTTTTTATGGTTTCGCGAGAGGCGATGATGATGGTGAATAAATTCAATATTATTAGGCCGATAACAACCTAAGCAGAACGAGTATTGATTTCCAACTCGAAGCCTGAATTAAAACTCTCCATGTTAAGTATTCCGTTCAGCAGGAAAATACTTTGCCTGAATAAGTATTTCAGTGTTCCTTTTCCTCATCGAAAGCCTTAATCATCATATGAAATGGAAAAATATATAATTTAAAATAAAAAAGTAGACCCTGTCAATTTCTAATGCGTCAGAATACGTCTATTAGTAATGACTGTTGAGCATGACTCTTTTTTTGGTGTGGCTGTTTCCACTTACCCCGTTTATTGAAATGGTGGAGTGAACAAAGTAAATTATGCCTTTCAATTTTTAATGGACTCTGACTCTGAACAAGGACCCTCATCAAGGGAAATTATGAGTCACGATCACGATTCACGATAGCTCCAAAACTTCCAGCAGGGAAGTGGATATGGATAATTCCCTCGATAGGCCTTAATTTTTTCCACTGAAAACA
>JAHZNH010000441.1:0-13024 GCA_027744355.1 Tyrannoseira gladiata
AAGTAGTAGGCACCAACCTATGAATGACATTACAATCACTCCAATTCGTTACTAATTCAGTGCAACTCGATCTAGATCATGCTTCATCTGAGGCAGAGGAATAAGATTAGAACTTATCGATTCTTACCGATTTCGATTAGTCGAACACTTTCATGCGATATGTGGTTCACAGGAAACTTGTTGCAAATTTTGAAATCATAATCCCATCATCCAGTTATTTAGCCCAACCTTAAACTGCTTTTCCGTTTTATCATAATGCGTGCATCCAAATTGTCGAAAATTCACTCATCTTCTAGTGCAATCCCATCTCATTCCCTGTTTGTAGGAATTGATGTGGAATGTGAAGTAGGCAATATGTAGTCCACATAAAATTATAATGGAAAATTTGTCGGCGAGGAAAAAAACAATGTGCAGGTGATAATTGATTGCATCAATGCAATTATGTGTTTTTTGTAGGGTGAGATTGTATGATTGAGTCGCTATTGATTTGTCTTCTGGGAAGCTTATTGGAGTTATTGGTATTTACGTGGAAGTAATCAGGAGGAGGATTTTTGGAGGAGCGAGCCCTGTCAAAGTACACTAGCTCATTCAAAGATTCCATGAGACGGTCCAATAAGCATTGGGGCAACAAGTTCATTTGGTTCAGCCAAAAAATTATTTATCTTGCTGTAGTCACATTGGCGATAACGATGATGAGGATTACAACGACTCGGCACGGGTGATGGCTTGGTTAGGTGGATTGAGTCAAATCAAAATCATTGCTAATGACGATGATGAATTAATGAGAAAAGTATAGACGCACTCGATGAAATTATAGGATGCGGGGTGACGGCATGAGCAATGAAGATCAGATCAGCGCTGAATGAGTAGTCGATGAGGAAAAAAAATATGAATGGCATGCATCACTCTGATTCTGATTACATTGGAGTAGGGCATACTATAGGCATGTGTAATAGCACTAATACTGTAACGAGGAGGAAAGATCGTTATAAATTTTGGGCTTACTTAAGTGCAACCATCATAATGAAGGGAGCTGAATGAGTGAGTCGAGGAGTTGCAAAAATTTCCTGCAAGGATCTATCTCGCCACTCCAATGGGGGAAGCTCTGTGCCAAGCCCTGAAAAACACAGAAATGAGATGGAATACAGTAATCACCTCATCGAAATACTTAATTCCATTTCATTTGATTCTTATTATTATTACGCCAGACCAGACCGAAACAACTTGTGCTTGAGATTCTCACCCAGCGCGAAAACTTGTTATCACCGTGAGCCACCCAAAATTCATAATTTTTGGGATTAGGACCAGAGTAAAACTTAAAACTGCACCTAATTCTACGAGTTCTTACCTGAGGAATGTAATCAGATCAGATTAGATGAAAACTGTTGCAGCGCAGAGCTCAGGCTAGCGGGGAAGCAAATAGGGAAAAATTGCAATTGGAGGTTTTTTTTAACTGCGGCCCGCCCGCCCACAGACCATAGATCTTACCGTTCAGGAGTAATGGGAGTAAGTACTGCAGAGAATGATGCCGGAACCCATTTAAGTCGACATTCTAAATGTCAAGAGTCGCAGCGTGAGTCCCCATATCTTTGGAGGTGGGGGACAGGTGTCATGCAAAACTGGCTGGTTGGTTGGTTGGTATGAAGGCATAATAAGCCGCGGTTTGACAATCGACACAATAATAGAAAACAGCTTTTTATGGGAGTTTTTATGCAACTTTTGTGGTGGTGACAATACAATACGATAATACACGAAAAAAATTATGATGATGATGATGATAAATGATGAATGATATGATGACTAGGAAAAATGCACTTTAGAAAAAGGAAAATCTCTCATTCGCAGATTCAAGTTCACTTGTGAAACCGCCATTACCCACTATTGTCATTCCACTGTGATGTTTTGTTCGCCATAGTCGAATTTTTTTCTGAGGAAAAATGCATTCCTGGCAAATCATAACCATAGCATAACCACACTGCACGTGCCTGCGTACTTGGTGCGTGCCGTTGCCGAAAAGATGCGGAGTCAAAGGGAAGGAATGTGCAGGGGAATGATGATCATGATGATGATGATGATCTGACGATGATGGCGATGATGGTATTTAGGCAGTGTGGTGATAGGAATAGTGAGAATGATGATGATGATGATGAATTTGTTGTACAACAAAGTCATTCTGCAAGGTTGTCCAAAACAATAATGATGGTGTGGTGTTGGTGGGGTTGTATCATTGTAATGAGTTGTGTTGGCACGTCATCATCTCCGCATAACAGAACATAATAACATCACTAAACACTAAACCAATTATGATGCCCACCATCACCACTACCACCACCACCACCATGATGACAATAATAATCGTAAAAATCGAATTCGCTCGCTAGAAATTCGCTCACTCACACTACTCGTTCGTGGTGGAGATGAGATGGGGAGAGAGGGACAGGTGATATTCCTGTGGATCGCAGATGCGTCAAATCATCATCAATACCGCCACCAGCATCACATTTTCTTTGAGTGTGACAAAACAGGCAATTTTTTACAATTACACGGACAACCTTCGGAAAAGACATTTGGGAAATTTGCGTAAGAATGTACACGAGGGGCATCATGATTCGTCAAATTGTCCCACGGATGAGTTTTTCCATCTCTGTCCGTCCCCCGCACGAAGAAGACGATGAAATGACAAAGTAAGAATGAAGACCTAGAGTTAAATGATAGCTAAGTACGAATTAATTTTTGATATTTACGCCAAATTTGGGAAAATCCAGGCTCAGGAGTGTAGAAAAGATTGTTTTTCTGGAGAATTTTTCCCCTTCTGCAAGGCTAATCTCGAAAAGTCTTAGTCAGCACTCCGAATCTAATTTACTTACCTGTCTGGAAAATAAAATTAGTAAGTGCGGACTTCATCATCTTTGGTTTATGTATTTTACCTGGGCCGAGGCGGAACGTTGTCGTGTATATGTATTTTACCTGGGCCGAGGCGGAACGCTGTCGTGTTGTGTGGGTTGAAATCACAATTAATTTTTTTCTCTTCCCTCGATTGTCCGGCAGTGACAATGGGAATGAGTATATTGTAATTCAATTCACTCAATGACGCAAAAACAAACAGATGAAGGCGTCTGTGTGAGTATATCTCCTCAAATCAAATTAAGCGAATTACTGGCCTTCAAGATGAACATGTCATTTTCGTTTTCTAAAAATGAAAATGAGTTTCTTGAACACTCGATCCGCCTCCCTAATTCTGCCCGCGATATGAATCAAGTTTTTCTAAAGGATGCGATAAGACGGGAGAGACAATGAGAATTACCACGACAACATAGAATCCCATTAATTAGCTGGGCTGTCGCATAAATACTGGTTCCGATGCCAGAATTCAAGATCGACGAACACAATGAAATTCCTGAACTATAATCCAGTAGAACAAATCCAAGCTAGCATTGATTCGATGGAGCAAGCTGAGATAATTAATCCGCTGTTCGATGGACAACGGAATTTTTTATACAGGGGTGCTATCAGAATCTAATAGACTCTCAATCTTATTTAGCTAGCAAGAGTGGACAAAGGCGACATTCAACGAAGTTGTAGTCAGATGACCACTACCACACTCGCTTCTGAAGGTGGTAAGAATCGCATTCCACCAAGTCATTAACAACCTACAAGTAACTACTACTACTACTATTGCATACCGCCTTAATTAGATTAGGTGAGTACTTATTCACTCACTCACGGAGCACTCAAGAATAGGGGGACAAACTAGCAAGGCTTTTTTTCTTTGTTTTCTTTCCCGCATGCAATTCCCTACCCTTATCTCAGGGAAACCTCTACCTACTGACCATGAACTATGGCCACAATTATCGTAAGTGGAGAGGCACGCCAAGCCACTACCCCTCTGAAAGCCTCATTATTGTCATGTCTAACCTTTTCCACTGAAAATTATAGATTATGTAAATACCTCGAGAGAGATAGAGATAGAGAGAGAGGAAAAGAGTTATGCATATTCATTGAGATTTCGATAAAAAAAAACGAAATTAAGTATGTAAGTACTTACTAGCCACAGTTGTACTTATACTTTTAACCACATCAACTTCTGAAAACTCACTCACTCACGATCAGTGAGTCAGTGAGGAACATGAAAATTTATAAAACGCCATCACTATCGCCACCATGTGATCATGATGGAGTGCACGCAATTCATAATCGTAATCGCAATCATGGGACTACTGTAATGCGCTCGAGAAGAGAAGGAACAAGGGAATTCTACATTAGGCTGGGAGCTGGGATTTGCATACTTTTCAACCGGCACTGCTCCACAAGCTCCCATCGTCATCATTATTATCATTACTCCCATTGTTTTTTAAGGAGGAAGGAATACGGAAAAAAAGGGACACGATACCGTCGTACCACACGACATGACACGACACTTGCATTTTCGAGAAATAAGGGCTCAGTTCCTGAGCGAGGCTCCTGCAGATTCCTCGCGAAAAGAGTGCGAAGCGATTAAAACTGAATCACTGAATCCCCCCTCAGTCACGAAGGCTACATCGCCCTTTGAGACAGGAGCATTCATGAATTGCTCTAGTCTCTTATTTTTTTCAAAAATGATTTATAATTCTGAAAAAATGAATCCTATGAATCAACTCATTGTTGACTTGAGCACCTAGATATTTTACCTAATCTCCTCACAATGAGATGGAAAACAGGGATAATGGGAGCTAAAAATCCTGACTTGAAAGATCATGCACGCTTCATGGACTTTCTGAGCGGAGTGGAGTTCGCACTCTCTCGCGAGACAATAAATTAAGTAGCATAATAATAACATTCGCCTCTGCTCTGATGAGAAAGCCGAGCTAAGGGCTAGCCCTACGCAAAGCGATTGTGGATTGTGATTATGATTGGATGCCAGAGCAAAAAAATAAAGAATTTGCAAAGTTCACTCATATTTATCCACATTAGTGGGGAGTATTAGTTTGATCTTTTGAAAAAAAAACCATGAATATGATGTGTGTTCTGTTCTTGTCATGTCTTGACTTGACTTGGCTTGGCTTGGCTTGTTTGTTCCCTCCATGTGAGGTGAGTCGTGCTTCAAATATAAAAAAAGTATTAAGGACAAGGCCCCACTTCCATTTTATTCATCACTTATATTTTTTTCACTTGTCATCCCAGACTTCTTAACTGTATCAACACGGTAACTCTCCTTCTGCAAACACAATGACGCAGATTATGTGACGGAGATCTTGGTAATGATAATAAATTGCGAGAAGTAAAGCAAGTTCATCGCTCAAAAAAAAATTGCAGTGATGATGTTGATGATGATGATCATGACTACCGAGAGACCAACTCTCCCTTGAAAGTCCGAGACTTTGAAAAGACCATCTCGAAACATACAGACAGGGAGTCGCCATCGTCATCGTCCCACCTTCCATTTTTTTCAGTGAGATGATAATCACTCACTCACTCAGGTTCACAGCCAACAACAAGATTCCTTCCTTTTGCATGCATCCATCTATTCCCTCCCGCCATACCATCACAGTAATCGGTCATATGATGCATTTTTCTTCTGCAAAACATTCTCTTTCTTCTCGAGCTGAACGAAAGCGAAATGCGATGTTTTTCGAAAAAAATATCTGAACAAATAAAGTAACCACTTAAGTGAGTGCAGTTAATAGCTCATGTTTCACGAGACTCAATGTCCCATTCTTCTCCCTCTCAATGTCCATTATCATTTTTACCCGAGATAGGAGAGAATGCAGTGATAGATGAATGACACTTTACTGATCAATGTGGAGCAGTGTGGAGGCGCAAAAATGCGAGCCCCTCATTTTTTTCCGAGGCTGACATCTGAATTGAAAAAAAAAATGATGTGGAAGAAGAAGTCGTGCAGTTTCGAATCGAATTCAATTCAGTAAAAGATCAACCAGACCAGCGTCAGCGTCACAATTATTTAGTTCAGTTCAGGAGGAGGAGGACGAAGGTTACACCGAAGGAACCTATGCATTCTTCTCTTCAATGTTGGTGTGGCGTGGCGTGGCCTGGCCTGAGCTCGAAATGCCATGCAGTGCACTCCATTCCAATTCCAACTCAATTCAATTCTTCCCTTCATCCTATTATCATGATGTTGATGAAGATATAATTCACGAGCGGAGGGAGCGAGTGCGGAGCGCACGCCTGGCCTGACTTATCCAATTGTCACCTGTTCAACCCCTCTCAGGAATTCTCGAATCTCCCAAAAAAATAAATCTGATAATAAATAAATTTTCCCCCTCTTACATAGATCCCCCTCCACTTCATTTTTTTTAATCAAGCGACTAAGCAAGCACTTTCAGTTTATGATGATGTATCGTGCCAATAAATTTTGGAAAAATGAGAGGGACATCGACAACCTAATAAAGTCGTACTTTATTTATTTGTTTAGGTCTTCTCCCTCTCCACCTGCTCGAACTGAGTGAGTGAGCTCGATTAGGAATTCCATTCTGAACTCCTGAGCATTCGACCGTCCCTCCTTTTACATCGCTTACTCCATACTCAGTCCCCAATCTCCGTTAGGCATTATTTTTGTGTGGGCCGCTTCTTCACACATTTCTCTTCGACTGTGACGAACGAGCTAAACTAATCGTAAGTGCTTAAGGACTAGGACACTTCATTTCTAAACGAATTGCTCGCTTCACCATCCACTTTATCGCTCACAATCACTTTTTCCCAAATCCTAAGTATAAACTTAATTGATCTTAATTTGTGAATGTTATCGTACAACTAAGTCAACATGATGACGATGACGGTGAACATGAACTTTTTCCCCCAAAAAAACTAAATTAATGGGTGCAATTCTAAAACAAATTGCGAATTGTAACAACATTTATCTAAGGAGTCACTGCTGATGATGATGATGATCATTTTCATTACGATTTGCTAGATTGCTCCACTAATTTGCATAGCATAATTCTGCTCCTGCCAAAAAGGTTAGCTCATTGAGTACTACTACTTATTTACTTAGGTCGTGAGAAAATCCACAATTTTTTCCATAATTCACGAGTATCATGTTCCCCCATCACTCTGAACCAAGTCTGGTCGTAAAAAACATACGAAATTCTCCCAAAAAGTTACTACCACCGTCGTTTCTCATTACAAGAAAGAACCATCCCCACCACCACAACAACAGCAGCTTCAATAGCATTAAGTAGACCTTCAAAATCTGACTCGAGTAAAAATAGAAAATGCGCAGAAGTAGCAGTAGCTCATTCTAATCAATTCCCGAGCGCTATAGTTGAGCCTTCTCCTACGATCATTAAAAAGGACGATGAGAGTATTTCTAGTACACATTGCAACAATTACAATAATATTTTTTTCATGTTCATGTGCTCATCGATGCTACCTATTTTGGTTTTGAGGATCCCCCTACAAAAATTCGTTTCACCTCCAATGGCTGGCTGTTTGCTTCTCCGTCTGTCTAGTGGAATCCACATCCCTTATTGTTTTTTATGGTTAACCCACTAAAAAAACGTAACAAGTTTAATATTGACTAATCATTATCTTTTCTGCCACGATAATTCCCAATTACAGGCGAGCTTGCATAAAAAATATTAAGATGAATTACATTTATCAGCCCCCTCCCAAATTCCTGCACAATTAATTTTTTCCATAGCACAACTACACCAAAGTGATATATTATTGTAGCGGTTCGCCGAGTGACGGAACCGAATAATCATAAATTAATTTTTTTGCATAATGTATTCTGCATGCCTACCAAAAAATGCGTGAAAAGGCCCTGAGCAATTTGATTCGCTCGATTAGTTGCTTAGCTTTCGGTTTGGATCAATCCCCGCAGAGGAGTGACTCGTTACTCCACTCCACTCCGCATTTCATTTCTTTTTGACAGGCGAAAATGCCCACCGAAAAAAATGCAAAAGAGTGTGCTCATTGTTTCACAAGACACTTAAATTTTCTCATCATCAGCGATTCAATTCATTTCATTTTTTTCGCCAAAAAAACATCAGCAAAAGCAACAACAAAACTCCAATTTCCCTTATCTCCTCCCCATCATTGCTTCTCATGTACATCGTAGGTATCAATGGAGCAAAGTAAGCGAGCCTAGTTTAGTTATATTTTTTCAGTATTTCAGTTCGCTCCCGTTGCTGCATCACCAAGAGCTTATCGTGATCAGGCCTTTTTTGTTTTGTAAGTGGTATTATGTACACAAGCCCCAGGAATTCGCAAGCGCGACCACAATCCATCCACCCATTCTCTGGTTTTTCTTACATGTAACAAAGGGAATGATTAAGATTGCAACTGCAATTACAATTATTACAATCCCCATCTTGTAGAGCAGAGCGAAAAAAGTCATAAACTTCATATCGCCGTCCTTATCTGGTCTCCTAATTTTTTTGCTCTTGAATTTTGACAGATTACACACAATTACATTAGTAGTGGAGGGGCAAGATCGATCACCCTGATAAACTCAAATTTCATTAGTGGCAGGAGTACATAAGTACACACAATAGGTATACAGCGCTCCTGCTCCTATTTAAGACTATATAGCATCACTCGCTAGTAAAAAGATTAATGCATGCATACTTACTCACTTACATGCCATCACATCAGGAGTTTGTGCCATGCTCCTTTTTATGGCCAATCAAAAGAAGAAAAAAAAATTAGTTCGTTCCTATGCCAAATTCATTATAATTCATTATTTTACTATTTTTGAAGTTCACAGCGAACTAATCGCAATCCCCTGCTCGTTCGCAATTCACCCCAAATGACTGAACCCATTAGAATACTATGTATCTATGATGTCTTTCTGGTGGTGGTGGGGTAAATTAGTGACGTTATGCGGTAACTATGCCACGCCACCTGCACTCAGTCCAAAGCTTAGGATGGTTACTTTACTCTAGTTCAGGTCACTCCACTCCAACAGATCAGATGGGACAAGAGCAGATCAGATCGTGTCAGACCAGATGTATTGGGAATTTGTAAAATAAAATATTACTGTAGTAGTAATAGTAATAATAATAATGCATTGAAGAAAAAATCTTTCCTCGTCGATATGACTCGGAGGAGAGGAACGTGCAACACCTCGCCCTTTCCAATTTTCTTCCTATGACCATCATAAATCTCACCTGGTGGACAGATACCTCGACTCGCACTCGTTATTCAGTCAGTCATTACCATTCCGCGGAATTCGATATGGCATCAGAGACTAGGGCCTTTCTCCTTCGAAAAGAACTAACTATACTCCGCTTTTCGCAGACTTTTTGGAGTGTGGCACTTGCTCACTCACTCACTTACGCAATCACTCCCATCTCGTGTGACATTGTGCCTTGAAAAAAGGAAAGACGCATGAAATGAAAATTTAGAAGATTTTTTTACTGCCTTTTAATAGCATTCCAATTCCCATTGATCTGATCAGATCAGATCAGGGAAAAAATGTCAGAATATGATTATTATTCCTCTAGAGGCATCCATTGACGAGTGCATCCACCGCATCAACTAACTAGAGTCGTAAGTCTTCCTTCAGGCCGAAAAAGAAATCCTGCTCTAATTTCGAGTGCCCACATGAATAAAATATTTTTTTCTCCCTCTCTCACATTCTGAACTTGAATGGAAATAAGTATTTGAGCTGAACTGAGTGAGTTGAGTTGGGAGCATGATTGAATTGAGGAGAGGAGTGTGTGCGTTGCGTGGGGTTCCTCCGTTGACGAATGTTAATGGTCGCTCGACCATGTCGAAAAAAAAATCTCGACGGAGGAGCAAGTCCCCCCACAAAAAAGAATCCAATCTTTCCATCTATTGATTCATAAATAATTAATGGATCCTTCTCGAGCTCAGTGAATGAACGAAATACATACATAATATGAGGCTGATTATTATTGCGAATTGAAATTAATAACTCACAATCAATGACCAACCACAAAAAAAATTCGCAGTGTCGATCGCACTATTCATAGGAATTCCTCAAGAGATAAAAAATATAAATATATTTATGTGGTCCCTTTTTGATCCTTGAGGCAAGGCCCATTTAAACTAGAGCGATATCATCATGAATCATCATCATGATTGTACAAAAACGGAAGAAACACATTGGGCCTAGCTCAGCTCAACTCAATTCTGCTCATTTCAATATCTTGAGGAATTTTTTTCCGCCATTCAAATTGATTTTTTTTCTTAAAGGCCCAATTCACTCACTCTACGAGAAATAATAATAATCACGACTTGAGTCCCAGTGGTCATCGTAAATGATGTGTTGGGGCAACTACAGTGTGAAGGAATTCCCCAAAGCCTGAGTACTAAAGTAGAATCCATTGAATTGTATTGGATTGAATTGGTTTGGTTGGTTGGGTTAGGTTTGGCTCAGATTTGGAAAAAAAATATAAATATATTTATGTGGTCCCTCTTTGATCCTTGAGGCAAGGCCCATTTAAACTAGAGCGATATCATCATGAATCATCATCATGATTGTACAAAAACGGAAGAAACACATTGGGCCTAGCTCAGCTCAATTCATTTCTGCTCATTTCAATATCTTGAGGAATTTTTTTCCGCCACTTAAATTGATTTTTTTCTTAAAGGACTCGCTCACTTCAAGCGAAATAATAATAATCACGACTTGAGTCCCACTGGTCATCGTAAATGATGTGTTGGGGCAACTACAGTGTGAAGGAATTCCCCAAAGCCTGAGTACTAAAGTAGAATCCATTGAATTGTGTTGGATTGAATTGGTTTGGTTGGTAGGGTTAGGTTTGGCTCAGATTTGGATTTGGGTGTCGGTCGATCAGAGAACCTCCATCCTTCGCGATAGAGGCCCTCTCCTTCCTCGGCAATCGCCATTGTTCCTTTAGGAGCGATTTTCCTTCCCGCCACGCATGTCATATCCAACAAGAGCAAAGAATCAATTCAATTCATAAAGTTGGTACTTTTCTAGCCACATAAATCTAATCAGAGCTTAATGGAAAAAAATGAATTCATGATCCATCCATTCATTCAATTGATCTTTTCTTCTTTTCAGGGAGAATGCCATTCCCCTTGCTAGCGTTGATTCCTTCGTTCACCTCCTCTCAACACGGGCCACTGACAATAGCACTTCATTTTCTTGACTTTGACTTATCATCGGAATCCATTCAATGCTGAAGTTCTCAGGAAAAAGGGAGAAAAACTCCCTGCGAAAATGATTATAATGATCAATTTCTGCATTGTAACATTGAAAGGGAAAAAATAGGAAGGAAGGTAAGTAGAAAACTGATTTGATCTGACTTCACTTTTCTTGACTTTTTTTGCATTTTTTTGTTGTTGCTTCTTTTGTCATGAGAAACATTTTGACTTGAGAAAAGTCAAACTCGCTGATTCAATCCACGAGGAGGCATTGTGCAGGAGTGAGTTCTTTATTCCTTCGACGGAATAAGTAAGTAGCTGATGTGAAGTGAGTTTAATGGGTTTATCACCCACCATCATCAGGCCAACCTTCTGGGATGTATCTACTCATGGGCTGTATATAGCAACAATCACATAACGACAATAAAAATTGAATAAAAGTGGGCGCGCACAATTCACTCCGACTCTCTCGATCATTTCATCCACAGAACATGGATGGTAAGTAGTAGTGGAGGAGGTAAACAAACAGCCACGCCAATAGAACTTGAAAAAGATGTTATACATACTTATGTATCTTAATACTGCACTAACCCATTGTCATTATGAGTGCCCCACCAATAATGCAAGTCGTTACCGAGTTCAAACTTGAAGTTTGAATCTTGACATCCACACGGAGCCGGCAAGATAAGACCCTTGAGGTTCATCAGTGTATTGATCTGAAGATCCAAAATGCTGTCCAAAATTTTCCGTTACATTCGAATCCTCCTTCATCTGCTAATTGACATCATGAATATATTCTGCTGGCTTCACATCAAATCCCCAAAATTGCATAATTCTAATCCAGTCTCTAGTAGCCCCAGTGACACCACAAAGTGTTACCTTATGCATTTTAAGTGCTTACTTCCAAAGAAAAACCTCTTACCGGGCCCTGCATCAGAGACATTTCAGGCCCCCATTTAGCTGAAACCATCCTGATCATCGACACCCTTGAAAAAGTCATGGTACAGCTCGCTATGCCTACCCCGCCTTATCATCATCTTTCAATGGGAGTACAGTGCCCCTGCTTATCTTGGCAGAAGCCTATGTACAGTATCCAAATCTAAGTCTTACTGTTACATCTCCTAACGTTCCTCCTAATGGAGAGGACCGTTAGTGTTGGATTGCATTCAACATTGGTAGATTATCTTGGCAGAAGCCTATGTACAGTATCCAAATCTAAGTCTTACTGTTACATCTCCTAACGTTCCTCCTAATGGAGAGGACCGTTAGTGTTGGATTACATTCAACATTGGTAGGTAATCACACTTACTTAATCAAAGTCATCATATTTATCATAGCTCACTTGGTCAGTACAGCACCGCACAGTAAAAACGGAACCGCACCAAGCCAAGTCAGAGCAAGTCCATGGTTGAAACAAAGGCTCCTCTTTCATGAAAAAACCTCGATCCTATCACAGTAACTTTAGTGCAGGTAATCATTTCAGGAAAGAACGGAAGGCAACGCCACACCGTAACTGGGCACTGGCACTTAAATACTTATT
Source organism: Tyrannoseira gladiata (assembly GCA_027744355.1). Lineage (NCBI taxonomy): Eukaryota > Metazoa > Arthropoda > Collembola > Entomobryomorpha > Entomobryidae > Tyrannoseira > Tyrannoseira gladiata. The sequence continues at coordinate 12,617 of JAHZNH010000441.1, forward strand.
GTAACCAACACCACCAGTAAGTAGTGGAACTTACCTATCTACCTGCGGCAAGAAAAATATCCTGTAATACTCCCATTACGATTTTATCATAAAAAATTTTGCGTTAGCATCGAGTGACTACTTACTACTACTTAGTCCCTAAGTTAGTGTGACTCTCTTGCATTTTGTTTTCTTCTAGGAGGAGTAAGTTCAGTGTATTATATCGCATCTATTTAAGAGGAAAAAGTTACCCCTGCCCTGCTCACGTCATGTCAGTGAGTCAGTGCCGCCACCGCACCAAGCTATATCTATAGTACTTAGGTTCGTTTGGATTATGTACTTATTGTCGTTTTCATTGTGATGGTAAGTAACTAAAACTACCATGGCACGATACCACAAGGAGGATGAGGATGATGACGATGATGATAA
>JAHZNH010000442.1:0-11276 GCA_027744355.1 Tyrannoseira gladiata
GGCTGTCCACATCAAACGGCACGCAAATTTCGGGATTTTTCAGACCCCCACCCTCCCTCTGGCACGCACTTACATTATAGGATAGGGCATACGAAGCATTACATGTCACGCGAAGCCTTGATCCACCCACCCACCCTTTTGTCAAACGTTTGATATGGACAGCCCCTTACTTAAGTACGAACTACGAACAGTTGTTCCATCATAATCACGAAGAAAATGGAGTTGAAAGTTCAAAACAAAAGCGAGTGGAGATATCCTAGCTTGCTTAGTTCTTGGTAAAATTTTTCCTTGAGCTGAGCTGTAAAACGGCCATTTGGAAGTGCATTGGAGGATTTTTTTTGAGTCAAAGAGTTGCCAACCACCTGTTACGGGCTTCTGTTTCTTCATCAACACTTTTAATGATTTTTCTTCTTTGTGAGCAAGAGCAAGTCTTATTGGTCTTTTTTGGGGAGATCGAGATCGATTGAGGAACAGACTGGTGACTGGACTGGACTGGACGGGGGGAGATGGAGCATGCCAAGCACAAGAATACTGAAGGATTGAGGATGTTTATATTCCCCAGAAGAGAATGAAACCTTGTCCTCGCTCGCACCAAACAACAATTTAAAGGGCTAGATCAAAGTGAAGAAGCAGGAGCAAACCAGTTCCTGATCCTGAATCTCTCGTGCTTGATGAAGATGAGCTTCTGCTCTTGCGAGAAATTCAAGAAGGCAGCAGCAGCAGCAGGTTGTTCATGATGATCATCATCATCATAATTATTGGTCCTTGGACTGGCGTTGGATTGATAGATAGGTGGATAGTCAGTCAGTAGCCTCGGTCGTATGGCCCTGTTATAATTATAATCACCCTTTGTTTGATGTCGACCCGACGTGCGGAACAAATGTCACCGGAGATCACGATTAAAAATCCTGAAAGATTTTTCTCCTGGATGATGGGGGATATCAAAGTGCCATTTCTTCACGAAAGCTTGGAGGAATTATTGCGAAAGTTTTGAAAATCCAAACAATTTTTTTAGGGATCACCTGGCCTGGCCTGGAGTTTTTTCAATCAATTCCAGAGATTGATTGGGTACATTCTGATAAGGGGAAAAAATTGTTGATATTTTATTCAGGTTTGATGACCGTCTCCCTTCGTGCAGACCAAACAAAAGAGAATCGAGTGATGGGAGAGGGGGTAAGGTGAACCCAATCTCAATCCAATTGATTTCTTCTCAGTTTTGGAATGTGCCTTTTGCTTTGACCCCTCATCAAAAAAATCGCGTGCAAGCATCTGTCTTATCTGCCGATCAGGATCTGGATCTGGTGGGGGCTTTGTGATCGGGCGGTCATCTGCATTTTTCTGCAGTCTACACTTACTTACCTCCTTAGCATTCAGAAATGATGAGCGTGTAGGTAGTTAAGTCCAGCCAGACGTGTATGCCAAATGTCACTTGAACAACGCTTCAAAGGCAAAACAGATGTTTTGCAGGGAGACCAAGTGGACTTCAGGAGGAAACCTCTGAGATCTGATCAGGTTCTGTTCAATTTGGTGGTGGTGGCATTCACCCAATCAATCCAAATCCAAATCCTAATCCTTTGTCTCGGAACAAAATCAGGAAACTAAATACCTCACTGGAGTACTCACTTATCCCGCAAAAAAATTGAGACAGATTGAACGCGATAAATGAAAAAATTATTTCGTGTAAAAAGGGGAAATGGAAGCAGTCAGAAAAGTTTTTCCTGATTTCTGACTCGGACTTTTGAAACCATAAACCATTGTGCAGTCTCCACCAGCTGGTTCGCGATAAGGGAATTTTTGGGGGCGATTTGGTATTGGCATCATGCCGATAATGCATCGCGATCCGTATTTCTCCTCATTTATTTCCTCTAAAAATTGGGAGGAGGAGCCGAAAAGTGCAGCATTCCTTCCTTAATGACATGTGCCGCAAATCGATTCCAATTACGAAGCCCCGAAATGCCGCATTGACTTGTTTTGTGCTTATTGCCGCTGGAATCTGCAAACCGATTTCCGATCTTTTCAGGAAAAGAAAGTCATTAAAAAAGGAGTCTTGGTCAAGGGTGGTGTGGTGGGAGTGGTCACAACCGAAACCGAGGCGTGCACAAACGCTTTTTGGCTCATCCGCTTTTTTGAGGAATGGGACTGGGAGTCGAATTCGGGATGATTGATTTCACATCCCTCCAGGAATTCCAGCGAGCAGCTTGATTGCGCACGCAGAATCCTCTTTTCAACCAAAATTCATTCAGTCGTGGTCGTGGTCATTACTCCCTCCCGAAATTGTATCCGTCCGTGCCTTGGGTGACCCCATTTTCACTTTCTATTCCTTTTTGAAGGCGCACGTGGTCCTCCTCATCAATTTTTAGCATTAACAAAAAACAATGATAATTGTTGCGTTTAAGAGGAGCAAGCAACTTTCCCTTTAATTCATAATGGGGAGGAAAGACGTCTCTCTTGCTGTCAATAAAGCACAAGGTATTTTTTCATGCTCCCTTCTTCCCTACTCCAACTTCCTCTCCATTGTGCACATGCTAGAGAGGGGCATTCAGATTCAGAAGCAGAGGCATTCATTCTCCTGCTGCACCTTACAACATAACCACGATCACGCATCCGCGAGTAAAGTGCTCTCCTTAAGAGACGAGGAGCGAGCCGAATGGATGGACTACTAGCTCGATCATTTTTGTTTGGGGGTGTTTGCTCGCGATGACAATTTCTCTCTGCGTCCGCTCAATCCTCTGCGCATCTTAAAGGAGTACTTCGGGGCTTGAACCGGAAGCACACGTGCAAACCCAAAGGAAAAGGGAGGATGTGATGATGAAAAAGGGATGGCTTCTCGATCGGTTGGCGCGTCAGCTCATAGCGTACGGCCATGCTCCCCTTTTGCCATGCTCCTTACTCCATGAAAACAACATGACATGTTTTTCCCTCCATTAAGAGGACGAGGAGCGAGCCGAATGGATGGACTACTAGCTCGATCATTTTTGTTTGGGGGTGTTTGCTCGCGATGACAATTTCTCTCTGCGTCCGCTCGATCCTCTGCGCATCTTAAAGGAGTACTGGGTCGTACTTTGGGCTTGAACCGGAAGCACACGTGCAAACCCAAAGGAAAAGGGAGGATGTGATGTGATGATGAAAAAGGGATGGCTTCTCGATCGGTTGGCGCGTCAGCTCATAGCGTACGGCCATGCTCCCCTTTTGCCATGCTCCTCACTCCATGAAAACAACATGACATGTTTTTCCCCTCTGACAAGTTAACGAATTCCAGAGGACTCGTGAGTGGGGAGTGGGGAACACTTATCATAACTTCAATATTTAATCGAACTGATTCGGAATTCAGAAGTTTGCATCAGGATCAGAGGTCCCTCACTTCTTGCTCCAAATTCCAAGTAAGTAATACTTTGAATGCGATATGATGCAGGTTACTGATTCTCGATCGGATTGCCAAAAATCACATTGCATAGGTTTTGCAAATATACAGCTCAATAATTCCACTCCAAATGGATCAAGGTACTTGGCACAAAGATTGGGCCCGAAATGCGAGGAATATTTTTTAGCGAGGAAACAAGGTGCATGCGTCACTTCCACGCATAAATTGTCAAGAAACCTAATACTAATACCAATGCAGGCAAAAAAAGTTCGCGAATCTGAGAACTCGTGCTTTCCTTTTGTTTGCCAACATTCGATTCGATTATTGCATTTTAAAATTGTCCGATCCATTGGAAATTTTGGAGGAGGATTTAGTTTTCGAAAGGAAATACACAAGTACAATTAATGAGGGGAAAAACTTTCCATTTACGATGAGAAAAAAACACAGATTTCCCCAAACACCACGCAAAATGATCATCAGCAGTAGATAACGCAGAATGTGATGAAAATTTTTGCACCTCGATCATCCCATCACGATCGTATCTCAAATTGCCTCTCAAATAGATACAATCTAGCAAATCGAGTGCAACACGACTGTCATTCGTATACACTTCGAGTAAATAGCTCTGCATTAGTTCCTGTGGGGTTGTCCATACCTAACGTCTCGAAAATGCAGCGATTTTTCAGACCGCCTTTGTCACGCCCTTTTACATTATAGGATAAGGTGTATGGAGCATTAAGTGTCAGGCAAAGCCTTGACCCCACCACCACCCTATTGTCAAACGTTTGATATGGACAGCCCCTTTGATTGATTCACTGCAGAACAATAGAAAGATGATGGAATCAAGAAGCCAGTTTTGTTGTTGGTCCGTGTAATCTAATTAGAGGAATATCGGGCGAAACAATACGCATGATTAAATGATGAGGTGATCGTGATCGAAATCAAAACGAGTTTTTCATGCGTGGCTCTATCGAAATCACATTAGAAGGGAACTGGAAGTCAAAGTACAAAACGCATACGATTGGATAGATCTATATCTGATCACATCATCATCATCATCATTCCGATTCTCAACGCTTTTGTCGTTTCCTCTATCTTTCGTTGGTGCAGACGAGCCACAGGTAGAAAATCTTGCAACATCGCACTGTCGATCCTTACGCAATTTTACTGATTCGTTGTAGGGGGAAGCTTCAACAAGCTTAGATAAATCCGAATTTAAGGGGAAATTTGGCAATGGAGAGCTCAAAACTCTGATCCTTTCGGAAGGGAAATTGCTCGTGGAGAAAAAAATTGATTCGAGTGCGTCGACTTTGACGCTTCCCAATCAAAGAAATCGTCATGTCTTCCAGTCACATTCGCCCGCACGGGAACGATGCGATGGCTGGGAAATCGGGTAAAAAACACGGAAATAATGAACTGTCCACAGTTCAACGAAACGAAGGAATTTGTTTTTTAGGAATTGCCCAACCGAAAGAAAAGCTCAGATCGAATTCATAATTTTTCAGGTTTGTTGTCTGCGATAATACGAGCAGAGCAGCCGTGCGGTGACAAGTGTTGTGTTGTGGGAGCATGAGCACCACTATTATTGCGAAAGAACTACTTAGGAGGACCAGGACCAGGAGGCATCTCCGATCGAATTCCATGAATTTGAGTGAAGAAGAATGCCGCATGGTTGAATCATCCAAGGCAGGAGGACCTGCTGACAAAGAGGGGGATGGATCTTTATGGAGATTCGAGAGTCAAGATAAGGACTATGAGGAAATCGCCTTTTGATGAATTAGTCAGTACTACGGCTGGAGATCTATGGAGTTTGTGGTTGAATGGCCATTTGATTCACTTAAAAGTCCAGTAAAAATGTCACAGTCCCGGAATTTGTTTACTTCCCACAAAAGGAATGCCTGGGGAATAATAAGAATATGACGTGTTGTAATAATCTTGGATGCGTGCAAGCGTGCATGTATCCCTGAATTCAGATTTTCCGAAGGTGATAAAACACACTTTTCATTCACATCATTTATTATCGGCTGGGTAGCTGACCGAAAGAATTCGGGACTAAAATTAGGCTCGTCTTGAATCGCATTTGGGTTTGAAGGAATTTGAAGAAGAATTAGGTAAATATGTGCTATGTACCGTATTCTCTGAAATAGACACCCGCGTTCTGTTAAATTTTTCGACCCAGACCCCCGCGTTCTATTTCAGACCCGCGCTTCGTTCCAGGCCCGCGTTCTTTACTTTCTTCACCAGAATACTTAGAACCCAAAATTTACCGTTTTTACAAATATTTTCCGGCAGTTTAGCCCGTAATCGTACAAATTCAAAGCGTAAATAGTTCTAAAGGTAGTGTGAAGGTTCGAAGGCTATTTTTACGATAAGCATAGGACCAAAAAGCACTACTTAGCCAGACGGTCTGTTAGAGACCTGCGCTCTATTCGTTTAATTGGGCTCTACCCCCTGCGTTCTATTTCAGACCCGCGGTCGAAATATTTGAGGTCCGCGAACTATTTCCGAGAATACGGTGCAATACAAACATACTAATTTTCTTTATTCTTAGGGGCAATGCATCACCTCACGATCAGAGGAGAATCATATGTAATGAGAACAATGGGCTCGCTAGCAGCAGGTCATCATCTTTTGATAGATTCTCATCTGTGTCATCCATCTCAACTCAAAGTGAAGATGAACTCAGAATGTTATCGAGGGCACAAGAACCCGTGTAAGGTTTCGATTCGATTCGTTGGTCGTCGTGACAAGTTTTTTTTTTGGGGGACATTACATTACAAAAGGAAGGGAGGCGGATTGTGGGCTGTGGGGATGGGGATTTCTTCATGTGGGCTAACGGGACTACCTCGGATATTGTGTAATGCGTAATGCGATAGCCTGCAGAAATTATTGCTTGAAACGAATACGCATTATTTTTATGTTTACATGATAGCTTACTCCTCAAAAATAGGTTTTCCTGTCCTGTCCTGTGGCCACATCAAAAGAAGAAAATGACATTATTCTCCTATTCAATTCATACGAAGACAAGACAATTCTACTGCTGCTGGAAATGGTGGTGGTGGTGGTGGGGGCAGCGGTTACCGAATCACAAAAAAAATTGTGGGGATTAGGTACGTGTCCCCAAACACAGGTTGACAAAAATAGGGATGAAGAAGAAGGAATTCCGAGTTCCGAGACAAATTGGGGAAAAAATCTGATCTTTTGTTCAGAAATAACTGTGATCCCCGCATCTTTTTTACCAATGGCACTTTCGCAGGAAATTAGAAAAATGTGTGTAAATATGGATTCGAGTGATGAAATTCCGAGGAGCGAGAACAACTCGCATTATATATTTCTCTGGATCTGTTGTACTTTGGACGATGTGGACATCCACTGAGGTACAAATAATGTTGTGATTGAAAGTTGCGTAGTTTTTTCTCAACTTCTTGCGCCTTGTGCGTACGTGTAGAATGTTGCATTGCCAATTGCCACACAACATCTCACTCAGTCAGAGTGAGAATCATTTATTTAGCTGCGACGACCGTCTGTGCCCCGTGTCAAAGGTTGCCAAACTATACTTGAGAATAAAGTAAGTATTACTCAGTATCAGTGGAAGTATGATAGAAATCAGGAAGATTTTTGAAAAAAAAGTTAATTTTTTCTATGTGCGGTCGAGAGCGTCTGCTTGGGAAGATTTTCCCTTGGGAGCGTGAAAAATGCTAATTTCATGCAAAATAATCCCCACCGCATCATGTACATGTAGATGTCAGAGAAGAACTCACTGGTGCCACCGAGCTGAACTCTATATGATTGAGTAGGATTTGGTACTGATAGGCTCAAATTGTCCCAAAGTCCAAGAAAAAGTTCATGAATCGCGGAGTTTTTCTTCACTGCATAATCAGTAAACTTCATAGCTCCTCCGATATTGTTAACCTGCTCGTAATAGTCCTGATGCCTTTGCTTGTTGCATGTTGTAAGTGTTGTTACATAAAATTCCTTCACTAAACCTTGAATTCACCTGCGCCCTGACCGGACTTCAATCACGCATTCCAATTCCAACCCAAAATACCTTTGATAAGCTCCTTTTGTTTCAGGAAGAAAGAGTTTTTTTTCAAAATTATCCTTTTTCTGTTTGAAGCTTAGCTTGGGAATACTTAGGGACTGTCCACATCAAATGTAACGGGAATTTCGGGATTTTTTCAGGCCCCCACCTCGTCTCACATTACAGGATAGGGTAAATGGAGCATTAAGTGTCACGCAAAGCCTAAACCCTCCCCCTACCTTTTGTCAAACGTTTGATATGGACAGCCCCTTACTGGATAAGTATGCATCCTTTCGATTGAGCAACAGTTTGCATCCCTCACTTATGAGATGAGAGGAATCCTTCTGGAGCAGCGTGAATCCTTCTCGCGGACATTTTTTTCAAGTAATTTTCGAAAAAACAAAAGGTTTGTGACATGCAGGGACTTACGTAAGTCTACTAAGGATGCATCCCCGACCAATTCAGCCCTTTCCAGTAGCATACATCACTTGTTTGTTGTTTCTAACTTGTTGATACCAGGAAGGCAACAAACTATTTTCCTTATTCTCCCTCGTATTTAAGTACTTTATCTTATCTCAAACACGGGAATAAATTGTAAAAAACAATCATTACAGGAGAAGTGAGGATTTCTTACAAGTCGAAGTCGCATCATTGTGATTAGGTACTTGACATGGAGCCTCCTTCAGTAAGGGCCCGACCGAACAGGTTACCCTTTCCCTGTTCATTTACCTCTCTCTCGGATTGGTGGCAACAGCCAAAGGATGGTGGGGATGATGATGATGCAATCCCTTGAGAAAGAATCCAATAAAATATCTGGGAATCGCAGCCAGGATTTTTTTTCTTCAGAATCCGAAATTGTCAGTTGCGTTGGATTTGGATTGCTTCATATCTGTTCCTGGCGACTCTCAGATTCCCCCGACGAAAAAAAAACTGAAGTCAGTTTAGTTTGTTGGCTTGGGTCCATCCATGAGGCATGAGGCAATATTTAATACTCAGGGGGAAAGAACGTGCGTACGCAATGCACCTGTCAGCATAACCCCACCACAGCACCAGGACCAGCAACCAAATTTTCTTATGGCTTGGCTGGTGCTGCACTGTCCAAGTCCAAATGATTTTTGATGTTTTCCGTACAAGTTGCTCCTCTCACCGACGAGATGATGTAAGGCCAAGCCGGCTTGGCCTTCTGCTCAAGAAACATATTTTTTCCTTCTTGTGTTTAGATGGACAAAAGTGGATTTTTTCGACATTTTTTCCAAGGATCTCTGCTCCCTTTTTTTCTTCCTTCCCCTCTCGATCCTTGAGTAATTAGGTGGGTACTGGTACTAGGAAATGAAGCAAAACAAAAAAAAGCCTTCCGATCCGATGAGATGAGCTACGTCCTTACCTTCATCCAGCAAGTACACAAGGAAGGACAGTCGGGCTGGAAATAAACCTGTTGTAATATTATCATTACTTACTTCAATTCGATAAACCTTCTGAGAAGAGGGCACAATTTTTTCTACTTTATAATACTTAAATGCACCTCTCCCCATCCATCCCCGCGAGTAAGTAATGATGATGATACAATATCCCCTTCTTCTTGTTCTGAGGATTCTTCTCCTATTTACCACGTGTCTAAAAACTCCTTCGTCTTTTTTTTTCAGAACAGTCTTGCTGGAGAATTGGGATTTGAACCTGTTCCAGAGTTTAGGTACACCTTCATCTAATACGCTTGTTTGTACTATTTTCATTACGAATACGAATCCTTCTAGATGAGATGAGATGAGCTACATCCATCCTTACCTTCATCCAGCAAGTACACAAGGAAGGACAGCCGAGTCGAGTCGGGCTGGAAATAAACCTGTTGTAATATTATCATTACTTACTTCAATTCGATAAACCTTCTGAGAAGAGGGCACAATTTTTCTACTTTATACTCCTTGAATGCACCTCTCCCCATCCATCTCCCCGAGTAAGTAATGATGATGATACAATATCCCCTTCTTCTTGTTCTGAGGATTCTCCTTCCTATTTACCACGTGTCTCCGCTTGCGTCCCAAAAAAAACTCCTTCGTCATTTTTTTCCGAACGGTCTTGCTGGAGAATTGGGAATTGAACCTGTTCCAGAGTTTAGGTACACCTTCATCTAATACGCTTGTTTGTACTATTTTCATTACGAATACGAATCCTTTTCCTTTGCCTCGGTTTTCGGTATCGGTACGCACTTCGTCTGTTCAGTCTAATCACCATTACATTTTTTAATGAGTCGAAGATGAGGATGATGACGAGAGAGAAAAAAATGATTTTCAGGAGGAATCTAGCTTATCCTCGTCGGGATAAATATATTTTTGTGAAGGGATTGGGAAATGGCCGGTTCATGAGGCAAGGAGAAGGTTGCATTGAGGTTGATAATACGAAGGACTAGGCCTGATCCTGATCCGTAAGGCCAGGCCAGGGCCTACGATGATCCTTTTCCATTGTCCACGACATGCCGATTTGATGCCGACCTGTTTACCTTTTCCTTGGATCACCATCACCATCATCATTATTATCTATCTAATCTTGAAAAAACGCAAAAGCTATTTCTGGTTCCTCGGAAAAATTACCTGCCAACCTTCCAGAAAAATAACAATCATCCTGAATCCTCCGAGACTGGACTGGACTGGATCAGGAGGATTCAGATCTTGGAAAAAAGATGCAGAGGAGAGAGGCTCTCTGGTACTGGTATTGGTACCGGTACCGCAGCAATTTCACCTGTCGTTTTAACTTGACCCATCCAGAAAAAAAATGCTGAGATTATGATGGTGCATCGAAAAAGAATAAAAAAAGTGATAATGAAGCCCGTGCTTAATCGTTTGATGGTTCATGCACAGTAGCGTGAAGATCCAAACAAAACAGAAGCCAGCCAAGCCATGAGATATCGTGCACGAAGATGTTTACCATAATTTTTGATAGTGGTTTGGTTCGGTGCGGTGGCACATGTCCAGTTCCAGTTCGAACTCCAGCTTCTTTTCTGGATAGTGTACGAGATCATGCCTCGAGCCCGAGACGATTCTAATCATTATACAAGCACGATAATCACCGTCTCCTGCGCTACTCTCAAAGCTGACCAGCGAAGCAAGGAAGGTGTCAATAAAACTCGAAGTTCCTTTTATTATTCTTGAAGAAAGGCCAGATAGGAATAACTGTTCAGCCCATATGTACCCACATGCTCCTGGTCCTCACTCGCTTCATTCTTCCTTCCTTCCTTTGCAAGATTATGCTTTACTTACGGGTTACTACGATTTTGACAAAAAATCGAATAAAAAACTGGCTTGGCTTTTGCATCGCCTTGCGTCCGCAGAGGATCTTGGATCTCCCTGGATGAAAGAACTCAACTCAAGGCTTTTTTGAAGACGCAAGCTAAACATCCCATAAAAAATGGGGAGATGCGATGTGATGCGATGCAACAGGTGATGATTCTGATCCTCATAAAAAAAATCCAGTTCTCCTTCACCATTTTTATAGAGCGTCCTTGCATATAAGATGCTATACGAAGATGAGAATCGACATCGAGCTAGTGCCAGTGCCGGTGCACACTTTCTTTCTCGTTTTTGAGCAGGGTCGACTCGACTCGACAGACACGTACTTACTCCTCCAGTTCATTCTTCGTCTTCTTTGGGGAATTAAATAGTTAGTAAGAAGCCATCGTAGTAAAAAGCCAAAGCCTAGTATACTCGCATCTCCTTCAAGAAGTCCTGAACCAGAACCAGAAGGAGCAGCCAGCAGCCGGCAGCAGCTGGAATATATGAGCACGGTTTTTATTCGATGAGGATGATGATGATGATGATGCTTTTGATCCCCTCCAAACCAACCTGACGCATATATTTTTTTTGTCTGGTGCTGCTCTCGTGCTGTTGCTGTTGTTGTTAGCAT
>JAHZNH010000443.1:0-10194 GCA_027744355.1 Tyrannoseira gladiata
AGCTCGCATTAAAAGCCAAAAACAGAATGGAAAGCTCTGGTCAAAAACCATTATTAAATAGTTAAGTAAGTATGTATTTATGTTAAAATCTTGAATGGTCTTCGAATTAACAAATTCATTTAACTTTGGCTTCAAGTTGCATTTTCTGAGAACACAAAATCTTTCAGTTAAAACTAACTACGTCGTATTTGGCTACTGACTACATAACAAGAAGATGATAATCATCATCATCATTATTTCATTATTATTAGTGTGGTTAAAAATACGTAAGCATTGCATTGTCATGATTATCGTCATGCGGTTAAAACTTAGAGGTTGCATATACGCATCATATCTTCAATCCTCATCATTACACAAATTCATGCACAACTTCATTACAATTATTATTTCTCTTTTTGCATCAGAATATATGAGAGCGAATATATAAATCGGCACAAGTGAAGAATCTTCATGAGAGAGAGAGACTTATTTGTACGTTTTTGAGAAGGCAACAATGGCATGGCATGGTACTTATTACGGACAGACATTAAATATAATACAAATGTACATTTTTTATGATAGTAACCGGTTAAAATTCTAAAAATTACAGTCATTCATTCCGATGAAATTCTCATTTGATCTGATCCATTTTCTCTACGAGTGAAAGGCGTCATTAGCTCAACATCAACAAACAAAAATAGATATAATATAAATCGGCACAAGTGAAGAATCTTCATGAGAGAGAGAGACTTATTTGTACGTTTTTGAGAAGGCAACAATGGCATGGCATGGTACTTATTACGGACAGACATTAAATACAATCATTAATACAAATGTACATTTTTTATGATAGTAACCGGTTAAAATTGTAAAGATTACAGTCATTCATTCCGATGAAATTCTCATTTGATCTGATCCATTTTCTCTACGAGTGAAAGGCGTCATTAGCTCAACATCAACAAACAAAAATAGATATATTCATATTTATATTATATGTAAGATGACAGGGAGAGAGTAAATATAATGATTTATCTCTAAAAATTAAATTGTTTTTCTCCTAGTGATAATGATGGTGATTAGTTGACGCATTCCTTCTACCGCTGCTGCTAGCCTTTTCACTGTGAGAGGGTGTGTCATGCGCATTATCCGTGGCGTTTGAACTGGACGTGCCCGCTTCCTTTTTGATCTTGGTTTCCGCTGCGGGGGGAAAATAGATTGAGTGCTGCTTCCTCATATGCGTCTTCCAGTAATCCTTCCTCTTGAAATTCAAACACGGAAATAGACATTTGTGAATGCTGAACAACTTATGATTCTACAATTGGATTTTGTATGCCATTAGTTTTTCATAAAATGTTAAAAGCGAAACCTTAAAAAGACTCTGGCATATTTGGCACGGGTAGTTCCCAGGAAAGTGGACTCTGTAATGTTGGTAATCATTCGAGACAACTTTCCCACACAAGCGACACTTCTTTCGTTCCGCTGAACTAGGCCCTCTTTCCGTTGAGTTCGGGCTAACCGCCTCAAATATGAAGCATGGACGGGGTGGAAACGATCCCTGACCTGTTAAATTCAGCTAATGTAGCGACCATTTTTTTGTACCTCATTCGTTAAATTAACAACATTTGGGTTTTGCGAGAAGTGGAAAAGCCATTAAGTATATAATTATTTGAATCTAGTTTTTATATACAGCCCCCAAAGAAGTCAAGTACTGTGAGGTGCGGAAAGGGATCAGATTAATTTAGGTCTACATAGGATAACTGTTGTTTTTTTTTAATTTCAGCAAATCTTAAGACTTTTTATGAAGTTGCGCCATTAGAATATTTTCTACGCAGTGGGTATACTGTTACTAGAATGAGAATTAGCATAAAAAGTCTCTAGTTAAATTACTCGTCAATTTTGTACTTGATTACTCATAATTCGTAAAACTGTTAAAAGGTTTTGTCGGGTCAACTCTACGGAACAGACAAAAACGGAAGCACAAGAGGTTTAGAAGAGTATATACACACTACTTTTTAACAAATTCGGTTAATTGAAGAATTATTAGGCGAGAAAGTTCGAGTTAGTTTTGGTTTTGCATGACTTTTATACATTTAATTTAGTTGAAGCTGCGTGCTCTCAGAGAATTAGAGGAAGTAGAAACCCTAAACCCGAAATGATATTTTGATCTTGTGAATCAACTCATCGAACTAGAGAGAGACCATAAACCCGGATAAATTATGAGAGAGAACTTTTTTCCATTGTTCCAGAAACCACTAAAGAACAACCAAGGTGAGAAGTGAATGAAACCGCAAAACAATATCTAGAGATGAAACAGTGCTAGTAAAAATAAGTTTCATACAAATATATGAGTATAATTATGCAACCACCACCGGTTTAAAGTGCAGAAATAATATGGTTTCCTAAAAAACCTCCACCGATAATATTCCAAGAGAAATAATATAAAACCTTTTGTTTACCTCAGACATTAATTATTGCAAACTGAACCATGATGAGCTGCCTCAGCCATAAAGTTTCTTAGCGTTGTGGAATCGTACGTAGATAGGGAAATACACAAGTTATGCAATGTGCATAAGAATGAACAAGGTCAAGTTCAAAGTTTTTCATTTTTGGCGTTCGTTGGCTTTATTATGAACTCAAAAATGTATTCTTTAAGACATTTACTTCCTTATACGTGTACTTCAAAACAATATTTTCTATACGACATACGATAATAATCAATAACCATATTCAAATCTCTACTCTAGAATTCTCAGACAAAGGCATAAGACAAAGAGTTCACGATAAACTTTCGACGAAAGTAAAAGAGGAAAAAAGAATCACTCTCGATCCAGTTGAGAAAGAACAACGCAGCATCTTAAGAGGCAAAAACACTTTTCGTCATCAAGAAAAAAATTCTGCAATCATTAATCTAAAAAGTAAATATAATGTAGACAACAAACAACATTATTTATGATCATTAAACTGAAATTAAGGTAAGTGGATATCTGAAAGAATATAATAATAAAAACAAAAAAAAGTTGAGATTTTAAGGAGAAAGCAATGAAGACAAGGTTATTTTTTCCTACTTTCTCATCGCCCCGCAATCTACCACGCGGGATAAAGATTTCAAGAAGTTTGTGTTTTTACGTATATATGGCTTTGATAAAAAGGATCATTTACGGTTGTTGTTTCCCTTCTTCCTCATCACTATTTTTTTATAGTTCAAAGTTACTTTCTTGAGAAAGTGACTTCTCTGCTCTTTTCCCTCTCTCCTTTACGTATCCCAATCCTTTATAAATCCTCTTTAAAAACTAATTTTACAAAAAAATATTAGCACACAAAAAGGTTACATGCTATCAAAATGGTAATTTTTGGTATCGTCAAACCGGACAAAACGAGTTGTGCACCATTAAAAAAAACACAGCCACTATAAACTGGTCATAATTAATGTTTTTGTAAGTTATTATATGTATAGTACAAGTAATGTTATATCTTCTTAAAAATTAGTCCTCTATCAACTCCAGTAACTCATACCGTTCAATCAAAAATTAAAAGAACAAGTAGACATGATGATAGTAATAATATTTCTGGTTACCTCCTTATCATTATCACTACACATACATAGGTTCTTTTCTGTTTCTCAGATTTACAGTAATTATATTAGAAGCCCGGTAGTTGTAGTACTTATAGTTTATATATATGTATTTATTTATATATTTATATTTTTTACATGAAAAACATTTAAATTTTTTCTCGGTAGTCCTACACTATGAATTTCATTTCTGTTCTCAATACCTTCGCCTAAATGTAGCTAGTTCTATAGTAGTAATATTTAGTTCATAGATTTTTTGTGTAAATATCATTACGACAAATAAATTACTTCTTTAATTTCGCATATATAAAGATACAAGTATTCTCTTTCTACTACATAGTAAATAAATTTGTTACTCTGTCAAGGCAGATTTTTTCCACAGAATCATTTTTTTCAGAATGAATACAGTTTTTGTTTAGTAAAAAGTCAGGCAATGTAGTGTGGTGCTTGCTCATTAACTCAATAACTTTTTCTTTCCTTCTTATCAGCAGTCGTTCGCTCCTCAGATAAAGAAAGCAATCTGTTAATGAGCTTTTTTTTGAAAAATCCCTAAGCTTTATATCAATCTTATAGAAAGTTACAAATGAAAAATGAAATGATGGACCCGACACGTGTGAATACAATGGCTTTGCAGCGCATTCCAAAAGCACAGATTAAAGTTCACTCTTTTTCCTGAAGTAAGTAAGTTGAGTGTACTGTTTAGCTAAGCTACTACGTCATAAAATGTGGTTTTCTCTCCTCCTCCCTAATATTGTCCTTAAAATTATGTACTAATACTAATAATGTGTGTAGCCTTTCGCCTATAAAGTATATTTTTAGTAGTTTTATGATGCGCATATCATCATGGAGGATCCGTTTTTTGTCCCTTCAGGAGGAAAAAGGCTGTATGTACAAAGGCATGAATTTGACTGGAATATGAACCAACTCTGAGGAGCTGCCTCTCACATGAATTCCCATTGAAACCGACAACAAACAAAATGACATCACTAGAAATAGCTAACAAGACACACCAAAAAATCAGTAGTGATTAAATTAGTTACTATAACTACTCGCTTAAATATTGGAAGTCCTAACTAGAAAACAAATAAATTGATAGTAGTTTCTTTAGCACAGAAATACTGACACTGCAGCAAAAAAATTATTGTTTACGTAAAAGGGAAGAACGATAATTTTTTATGATTTTCACGAACACTTCATTTTTTTATTACACCTATTAGTAGTAGTTTCAACTGAAGATCTTAAGTTTCAACTAAAGTCTTCATGCTCACCGTTAAAAACACTCTTTCATCTTAAATGATTGCTTCTTTGTAAGTCGATCAAAATGATGATGCCATAGCTGACGATTTTTAATGATGATATAGTGATTATATAGTGCTTTCCTTTCCCTCAACCAAATCAATGTTCCCCCTAAATCTTAATCCATTCATTTCAACGTTAAAAACTCACAGCAGACAAAATAAAAAGGTTCATGCAGTAATGCAGATGCAGTCCATTTATACCCCTCTCTGTAAAATACATGGTTATTCCCTAAATGAGAATGATTTGTACAGTTAGCGCTGATTCTTTTAATGCAGCTCAAAACAAAATTATCGTTATCATTGTCTAAAACAAACCTAAAACTAATCTACATAATGATTAATATATGTAATGAAAATCAAAGTGAAATATTTTCAATTGATCAATTGCAACAACATGATTGTTCTTCTGGTCAAATCAACCGACTCACTCAACTACCCAAAGAATTGAAAGAATCAAAGGAAATAAGTAATGATCATCATCATTAATGTTTTGCCACTAGAAATGAAAACCCCTCAGTAAGTAAATAATGTTCACTAGTCTTAACAAATAATAGAACCAACAAAAAAGGCGATTGACTAAATGACTATAATTTCTTCAGAATCATTTCCCCCATCTAGTGAACAGTAACAATGCATGTGACAGAAAAAAAATCATTACTTTTGTCTCAAGGTACTCAAGTGTTAATTAAAAACCAAAGCCAACAACGTTAAATTGTAAAAAGGTAGGTGCACTGCTAAATAAATTCCTCGAAAATTTTTTTCCTATATACAGAGGTCACATCCATTTTTTTGGAAAATCTACCGGGATCCTAAAACCAACAAAAAAGGCGATTGACTAAATGACTATAATTTCTTCAGAATCATTTCCCCATCTAGTGAACAGTAACAATGCATGTGACAGAAAAAAATCATTACTTTTGTCTCAAGGTACTCAAGTGTTAATTAAAAACCAAAGCCAACAACGTGAAATTGTAAAAAGGTAGGTGCACTGCTAAATAAATTCCTCGAAAATTTTTTTCCTATATACAGAGGTCACATCCATTTTTTTTGGAAAATCTACCGGGATCCTAATATTCTAAATATATATAATAATCTGCGTAGTATTTTTTTAAAATCTTTAGATGAAGCCTATTCTCTAATACATGTAGTCCCTTTGTTTTGGTCTGCGTTACAGTTCACCAGTTCCCATTCAGATAAGCAAAGTGTTGTTTTCAGCTAAGCCACATTTTTCCGTATTGGTAAGTAATAGTAAGTTTGTTGTTTCCGGGCAGAAACGTAAAATTTTGGTTTGCCGATGTATATATATTATATATGTATATGCCAAAAATAGTGTTATACTTTTCGTATGAAAAAATCATTTTGTCAGTACTCACAATTATCATATAGTAGTAATATACTTTTTGCAGCGTAATTGCACAATTCTTTTGCAGTGATTTCATTTTTGGAAGGCGATTTTCACCCTAATACCAAAAAACAATGTACAGCATAGCGCTTCTTCTTTCATTCTTACTGATGATGCCATACTACGGAGAAACAGAATCCCTTCCTAACGAAGAAATAATTGTCTATACATCGCCATACCCTACAGTAAGTGTACACACCACTAGACATCTTTTTTTAAAGCCAGAAACTAGATACCAATATATTCATTCACTCACGCCTACTTTCTTTCCCATCATCATTTTTTCTTCTTTGTGGTACGCATTATAACGAACGAACAAAAAACAATAATTGTCACTTTGGTTAGTGATTTTAGTGCCTACTTATAATTAAATAATAATATTATGTACACGACTATAAAATTTCAATTGCCTAAATTAAAGTTATCGTTTTTGGTCTTGATACAACTTTTCTCTGTTTTTGCACACATTATAAAAGATTCGTCAATTTTTTCCCTTTTTTCTCTCGTTCTAAATATTTTTTTAACCTTGTTTAAGTTGGTTGCAGTAGCAAGGTACATATTACACTAGGTTTAGAAAACATTACAAATCTTTCTTTGTTCCTCATCAATCGGGAGACAAAACTCAAGGGAAAAGATTCGAGTGTTCTTCACAAATATCCTTCTTTTTTAGTCCCTGTGTGGACCGACATGGCTCTAAGTTTAAGATGCACATAATGGCTTTGTATATAATAATAATCCTCGCGAGTAAAATAAGATGATGAACGCGTGAAGTTGAAATCTTTGGTCCGGATTTATCCATGATTTTTTCCCTAGGCAGAAGATACAGTAGTAGTAGTAGTAGCAGGAAGTTACTTTCTGACAATGAGACGACGGGATTAACGTTTCAGGATGGTGTGGTCGGTTGATAGTGGATTTTGTTGGAAGATGGGCAGATTCAATTTTTTGTTGATAGTTCAGAGTTCACTATTTAAAATCTGCAGCGGCACTGATGAGACTGACCAACGTGCTGGACGAGGAATTAATCGTCGGCGAGGTTGAATTCGAGTTGTTAGTTGTCGCCGGACATTTTGGTTTCCCATGCTTCACCCTTTCGTAATAATATGACAATGAGGTATATTATTGGTTTGCCTCTTATTTCATCGCTCATGATTGGAAAATCATACCGCAAAAAAAATATAATAATTTGTACTTTTACTTTAAAACATGAAGTGTTGAGTTAATAATGAAAAGTTTGATCGTCTCGGTTGATTTTCCAATCACAACCGCAGTATATAATGTTAAGCTTTTAGATAGAAACGTTATTTACCGAACATGAGCGTTCAAATTGTCTGAGCGCGTATACACGCATGGACAGTACCTAATCAATTAATTAAAAGTTGAATTACTTATTTGAATGATGAATGCCATTCAGGGAATTAAAAGAGACATTTTGGAGCAACGTTTTCAATAGAAATGAATAATTTTCATAATGAATTCAAACATTCAAAAGCAATAAATAGATTGAGATCGATTAACTTGAATTCTCCATGTCCCCTTTAATTCTCATTCTATTTGTTATGTCTCTTCGGCTTTGTCAAAAGAATAATTTGAAATGAGACTTGAAAAATGTTCTTTGAAACTTAAAAAACCGATGAGAAAATGGAAACAATTATTGATTAATTTGATTGACTACGTACGGGCAGCTGTAGGTACCAGGCATATGGACAAATCTGTGCTTTCTTCCCCTAACCAGTTTTCCACATAATTTACATCTCTTTAGGTGGGGGCTGCCTTTGACCTGTTATATAGTCAAGGAAATTATAATTATTGTGTGTTTTCTGCGAAATGTGCTGGGTATGTTATTGCATTTGACCTTTCACAAAACATACCTTTTCAAAAATGCTTCCATAGATTCGTCCTGCAAAATACATAAAACCGATAGACTCAGACCAAGATAACAAGTCATGAATAGTAGCGTGTGGCATGATTATATATAAAAGAACCACCTTTTCAAAATCTTTGAACATTTTCCTTTCTTTTTTCGCAAATCACTTTTTCACTAACCAGTAAATCATAAGTTTTAAAAAATAGTATAGTAGGATCCGTGAATATGGAACCGGGGCATGAATTTTATGAATAAATATGTGATTTGATATGACTTGCTTCATATGATAAAAATTATGAGGCGTATCTTTTTAAATGCGAGATAATTTGTGAAAGACCTGTCAAAATTTTCAGGAAATAATAAACGACTAATTTTCCCAAAAAATCATAGGATCTGCATAAGTATTATCGATTGTCAAATCACAACCGAGCATTAAAGCTTTTAATTCCAACATTTTCGAACAATGTTAAGTTAAATGCAAGACAGAATGTATCGTACTTTTTTTGGGATGATATACATATACGTCTTTATGACTCGCATGAACTGTTTTTAAAAGTATTTGATTGAATACTGCGTAATAACAACAACAATATATGATAAAGTACTACACAACAGTAAACCACTATAAATGCTAGGATAATTTAAAGTGAAATAGATATTTTTTGGAATAAGTTAAAATATTAGGCAAAGTGTAGATATAGATTGCATTGCTTTACGTAACAAATATATGTATAACAATCAGTAAATGATTGATGTTGGAAGGACGACTTTTCTTCTTATTTTTGGTTAAAGATTGGCTACTACGGAATCTAGTAAAAACGAGAACCCCACATAATAATTACTATTTGCTGATTCTTCTGGAGACATCCGGCGTTTCGATTTTGTGGTAAACTTTAAGATGATTCTTTAGCGTGGACTCGCGCGGGTACTCATGACCGCAGAGAAAGCAAACGAATTTAAAATGACTTCCGCTATCAGAACCTTTGGTGCCACCCCTACCACCCAGATTAGTTTTCCGATGCCTACTACTGCTACCACTCTTGTTAAGAAGCACACTGTAATAGCTGCTATGCCGGAAGTTACTAGACATTACACTGTTTCCACCACCACCACCGCTACTACGTTCGCCGCTGCCACCACCACCACCACCAGGTTCAATCATATCATCAATTAGATTTCTATTGCTCGTGTTACTTCCACTAAAGCTACATTGCTGGCTAGTGCATTTCGAAGTTGAAGGGGAGGGGGACACCGCCGAAATACTCAAGTTCAACTCATGGGCAGAGGAGGACGATGATCCCTCCATATCATCCTCCACCAAGCATTCCCTTTCGTCTCCGCGCTTCTTTTTTGGAGGATCATCCGCCGAAGAAGCAGGGGATGGGGGACTGTTGTGAATGCAACGCTTAAATTTGTGAGAGGAGGAGGAGGGGACAACAATGGTAGTAGTAGCGGCAGCGGTGGATGTAGCACCGTGGGATGTGGCGGTAGTAGCAGCAGTGGCTTCTTTAGAGCTCTGTGCTTGTCGGTAATGATGATAGTGGTGATCTTCAACAACACCGACAGAAGTGCTTGCCGTGCCTTGCTTCTCTTTTGGAATCGTTTGAATTGTTATCGGACTTAGCGTAGTCGATCTAAGACGCATCAATTTCAGCCTGTCACGGATTCCAAGACTAGCTTTCCAACAACAAGCCTTGCTACGCTCTTTCTCATTCAACGAGTCTGACTCTGATCTGTCCCGCGGAACTGCTGCAACTGCAACCAAGGAAAATTTCCATCACTCGAGAACCATCCATCTATCGAGAAGAACCTCCCTTTTTTGCTCCCTCCCTCCCTATGCTTAAATATTTTAAGTGGGCCTAGATACGTAAGCATATATAAGATACGAGTAGTACTGAAGGAGATGACTTCACGTGAAACCTTTTTAATGACCCTGCGCGTCGTAATAAATAATGCTTTCGATAACCGAAGGCATTTTTTACACGATAGGAAAACATGCTATGTATCATTATTGCAGTGTGACATGTGCTGACCCATTTCCAGAAAATGCAAAGATGAGATGTTTTTCCTACTTGCTCGT
>JAHZNH010000444.1:0-12707 GCA_027744355.1 Tyrannoseira gladiata
GATGACGAAACCTACTCATCCCTCTGCCAAGAGGTTGATGCCGTTATTCACAGTGCCGTTCTAGCAGATCACACAGCAAAATATTGGAAGGCTCCCGAAACGAAGAAATCCCATGTCCGCACTGTGAACGTTCTCGGAACTCTACGGCTTCTGGAGTTTGCCGCCCAAAAGAAACTGAAGCACTTTTATCA
This sequence comes from Tyrannoseira gladiata, assembly GCA_027744355.1. NCBI lineage: Eukaryota > Metazoa > Arthropoda > Collembola > Entomobryomorpha > Entomobryidae > Tyrannoseira > Tyrannoseira gladiata. The sequence goes on from JAHZNH010000444.1 coordinate 192, forward strand.
TGCTTCAACTATGCTTGTATTTACTGGTACTGGGAAAGATGGAGAATCCTCTGAAGGGTGGCAAGCAGTGGAAGGTTTCGACAAAGTTGAAGGTTCCGTAAATGTGGGATACGTACTATCGAAGCATCTCTCCGAACAACTTGTTCATTCAGCTTTGTTTAAAGGAATACCTTGCAAAGCCTTCCGCTTTCCACTTATGGCGGGGGATAGTCAAACAGGAAGATTGGACTACCAGAAAAATCACGCTATTCAAAGATGGCTAACATGCATGAAAATTGGAGCGATCCACGACCTGCCTGCTCCGTTTGTTTTCATGCCGGTGGACCATTGTGAAAAACTTAGTCTAGACATATTTTTTAACTCCGATGCTCCCATGGATGTTTACAACATTCTTCAGAAAACTGTAAGCGTGGAGCAGGTGCTCGTTGAGGTGGCAGAAGTATTTGGAATCGAAATGGAAATTGTGTCTTTCGCGGAGTTCGTCGAAAAGATGAAAGTAGAGGGTGAGGATTCGGTGATTGGAACCTTCGCGAGAATGTATGAAGAGGGCGAGGTCCTCGCAAATTTTGAGAGCGCACCTTGCCAGGCTATAAAAAATTTTTTGGAGAACGTTGGGGATTCCACGAGTATCTCAAAGTTGGCGNGCAAATTTTGAGAGCGCACCTTGCCAGGCTATGAAAAAATTTTTGGAGAACGTTGGGGATTCCACGAGTATCTCAAAGTTGGCGAAATACGCTCCAGATTTTGATAACTTGACGGAAAAAGCTAATCAAGTGCTAATCAGGGACTTCAAGTATTTACAAAGGGAAGGTGTATTTGAAAAGTATGGGATAGAAGTCAAAAACTAAAACAATATTTAATTGATGGATGAAACTGTATCAAAGTTATGGTTTGGATAGACTTTACATAAAGGATTATAAATTGTTATGCTCTCTCCATTCACATAATTAAAAAATTACCTATTGAATCATTCGTTGATTAAAATCGGCTTGAATTGTATTTGAAGAATCGCTCGTATAAATTTATTTTTTCTCGTCATTTGTAATTCTTCACAGAGATATAACAAGTTCATATTATTTAATACTTAAATTTACAATTTTTCACTAGTTGCACATCAAATAAGTATACATGGATAGGTTGTTCGTGTTCTTGGTCGTCGAAAGTACAGGGCACGGTTTGTCTAACTTTCGTCCGTCACATTTCAATAATTTACACAATACTTTTTCTCTATGATATTTACAACTCAAAATTGCAGTTTCAAGTTCAAGTACTCATCATCTCATCATCAGTTTCCACCGTATACATACTGCTAAATAATACCTTTAGTAAACCCAACTTAGAAATTATAACTGTCTAACTTAACTCATAAGTAATACTGAATATTTACACAGTAAATTATACAAACAAGGAATAAAACATTATTTATTTAGTATTGTCGTACACTGGAAAATATTTAGTAGGAATCAGAAGACTGATGCGCCTCATCATTAAGGAAGAGTTTTAGTACGGCCGCCAAACACCCTTTGAAGGAGCACTGGAGGTCAGGCTACTCGATTTACTTGGGGTTGGTCCAACACCCCCGGAGTGGATATCCTTAGGTCTGACTTGTTGAAACGCTGACTTGACAAGGTTTGTTGGGGGTGGGGTGGAGGAGAGGACGGGCTCAATTTTGATGACGGGGGATTTCTTATTCCTGACTGGACTCTCTTCATTATTATTGTCGTTATTATTGGCGGAGGAACTTGTGCTTGCGGAGCTCCCCGTACTGCTTCTGGAGCCGGAGGTAGAGGAACCATTATTATTTTCACTAGAATTATTGTTGTTGCTATTACTACTATTCACAGACAGATGGGCGGCGGTGGTCAGCAAGGCTGGGTGAGTTGGTGGTGTGGGAGGAGTAAGTAGCTGAGGTGGCACTGGCGGTATAGAAATCTGAAGATGGTGAGGTGGGGGTGGTGGACCAACAAGATGATGCAGTGGAGCTCCACTTCCCCCTGGTGGTGGGGGAGGTGGTAAAGGCAACGCATGAGGTGGTCCTCTCAGGAACGGGGGAAACTCAATCCCATTCCCCGGCGGAGGTACAAGTGGTGGCGGTCTACTGGGGAGAAGCTCAGTTGGCGACGAATCACTCGGCGAGATAACTCTTGGTCCAGTCCCGGAAGCCGTGGAGGAAGTGGGAGAACCAGCAGAGCTGAGTGCAGGTGGCGTGGAGTGATGCAACTTCGCGAAAGGTGGGGCTGTCGGTGGCTGTTGTAAGTTTGCCGCTGCCGCAGCCACCACAGCAGCTTCTTGCCTCCTCAGGAACTCCCAATTGTACGCCATGTAAGCAGCCGCCGGATCAAACCAACCCTGGTGGAGCAAAGGCCCGAAAATTCCTCCGTGCCCTGGAAAATGAAACACTGTAAGGAAGTAAAAATTTTTTGAGAAAATTAAAAATCAACATAATCTACATCATCAACATTATTCATCACTCCTAAGCATCATCTCAAGTCACCCCAAGACCCATAAAAACCCCCTTAATTTCTCAACTTTCTTCTCCCCTAATCTCCCCACGTACACCTTAATCCTTCCAGGAATGATGATTCTTGATGCACACTAACTACAATCCAATCCACAATCCCCCCTTTCCCAATAATTTTCTTGGAGAGATTCCAAAAATCTTTCCCCTGATACCCTATTTACACCGAAACAGCCATGAAATCTCTCCTACACGAAAACCTTTAATGTACCTCCACCTCCCTCGCACTCCTCATTTCACTCCATAATATTTAATGGCATCAGCCTAGCACACAGGCAAAACATGATTCTTCTATAAACATCACAAAAACATTTTTCCCGTCCTCATTTTTGGCTCCAAACATAGGTAATTAAACCGTGAGGGAAAAGACCGAAATGGGCTCGTAAAACCCCATCTCACCAGAAACAGCATCATCATCACCATCATCCTTGCTCAGGATCGGGGAGTAATTTTCCCAAACTTGCTTGAAGCTCCGCACATTTAGCCCAAGTTTCATAATGCGCTAACGATATAATCATCCTCACTATCTCCATCTCGACATCCTCCTCCCCAAAAAACCAACCGTAGCTCCACTACTATAACTAGTAGTACTATTTGGCTCAACAGCTGGATGCATCATAAAAACTATGGCGTATAAACAAGAAGCGTCATCATTCCCAGCACCACACTCTATTTATTTGTTCCCAGCTCGCAAGATTATCCCAAAAAATGAACGAACCAACGAGCTTCATCATGTCTCCCATTTTCCCATTCCTCCTCCTCCCGTGTTTGTTTTCCGATCACGGAATCGCTCTTTTGTTCCCATCAAGGAGCGAATTCACCGTTTCAATCACACCTTCCATTCTCCAAATCTTCGACTTTTTTTTATGAAGTTCTCTCTGTTTATTTGTAGAGTCGGCAATGGCTTCATCCTCCTCGCAAAAAATGTACCCCCATTCTCCCAGCTTTTCTTGGTTTGTTTGGTTTGACACAAAAATCGTGATCGTAAAATGCGATCCAATGATAAGGGCTACATTGTCTTCCAGGAGGTGATCATCATTTATCCTCCACTCTCTGTCTATTTTTTCAGAACGGATTTAATGATCGTTTCTTTTTTTGTTTCAGCTAAATAGCGTGTTCTTTATTTATTCGAGCAGGAAACAAATATGGTTTGGGCCAAAGCTCAGATGTAGCTTTTCTATGGTTTCTCTTCCAACTCCAACCTGGTCGGCTGCTGGTCTCCTCTTGGTCGGTCTTTCTTTCTTTCTTATACGAATTACACGACTCACTGGCTCCCTAAACGGCAGCTCAAAAAGGAGCGAAAGCCAGATCTCATGTTTCCCATTATTATTAGCACTGTTAAGATATTTTTCGCGATCGGGCGAGATCACCCAACAAGATTGTGAATGTTCTTCTTCTGAGAAACGGAAATCCAGGGAGGGAGATCCAAGATTAGAGGCGAAGTGAACTGAGGAAAGGTATATTTTCGTCGGGATTTTTTCTGAAGGAAATGAAATGCATTCATGTAGAAAAATGTCCTTTTCTCTCTTGCAGTTGCCAATGCATTCAAGTTGAAAATGGAGTGAGAGATGGTGGATTCAAGCTCAGTGTTTCTCGGAGGTGATGATGATGGTCGTGATACTTCTACTTATTTTCTTGCTCCTCGGAGCAGATGTGTGCATGCCTCACATCCACATGCCATGCCATAATGCCGCGGTGGCGGTTGTAGTGGTGGTGGATGCATGGTTCAATCGTGGTGGTGGGAAGAATGCGGCGCACAAAAAAAAGAGCTGAAGAGTTTCCAAGAAAATATTAAGGAAAAAAATAGCTCAGGAGCGAGTTTTTATCTCCACAACTCACTCCAACTCCAATTCCGGGACAAGTTCATTTGAGAGAAAACATACCGGGAGATTATCTGCATGGATTGCTCACTGCATTTGTATCATTGGAAATCACAAGTTGGAATTGGGGGAGGAGAGATAGCAACCAGGGCTTAAGCTGGAGTATTAACTGCTGTAAGTCTGTACTCACATTTGCTAACGACTTTTACAACTCGGGAGGATGGAGATGATCGTGATGATCAGAGGGAAGAAGATCCCATCTTCTTGGCCAGAATCCCGTAATGAGCCCAGCCAGAGACAAACAAGAAGAGGAGCTCGTGTGCTCAATTGAGGAGAAGTAAAAAATAACTTTTGGTTCTAAGAACTCCAAAATTTCTGGCTGGAACTAGAAGCTGGAGTCTACAAGAATATTTTTTTGTGTGTGTTTTGTTGTGAGGGAGCTATAAATAAAGTCGTGACTTTATTCGTGATGAAGAGTTATAATGTCCATTTCACCGCATTTTATGTGGAATAATCATCGTGGAGAGTAAGTTGGAGGGAATGCATTCATTCGTGGTTTTCAACTACTAGATAGATTCTCCCCATTCCTCCTCCGGAGGGAGGAAATGGAGAGGATTGGGATGAAAGACGTCCGCACGGACATTTTATTTTTTGCTCCCACCTTTTATATCATCTCCAAACGACTGGAGCAGACCGCGATTATGAACCACACAAGTAAACCGAGTAAAAGGCCATAATGTCACAATTCACGAGGGACTATTGTCTCCCTGTCGGAAATTTCCCGCAATAAAAAATATCCTCCCGCAGAGGAATCCCACTATATACATACATGAGCATCTTTTCCCATCAATGGGCAGTGTTCTGCATAAAAAAAGGACATCTTGGATCTTGGAATTGCGAGACTGCAGAAGAAGAAATTCATTCCGGGGCATCTTTATGGCTACACAAAAAAGCCGAAATTGCGGTGATTTTTTTGGTTTCCAAAAAACCAGAAAAAAATGATAACGGGAAGGAGCCTAAAGATCTCTCTCTGGTGAGGAGGATCCAGATCCAGACCATCATGATGATGATGGCGGTCCTGGTGATCATCATGTCAAGCGAGATGTTATTGTGGTCCATTTTCTGGCCAGCTTTAAAAGAAAATATTCTGCATTTCCTCCGACTAACCCTATGAATCTGGAATGGTGCACTTGGTTCGCTTGCAAAAAAATCTTAGCCCAAAGAATACACTTTGGAAAAAAACAAATTCGCTACTACATAGTCCATCCTTTTCAAAAGCCATATCATTAGGGCGCGGAATTATATGAAAATGCATACTAGTAAAGTGAAGCGTAATAAATTCACTTCATTTCACATCACATTTTTTTTCAAAAAAATAGAATGATTCTTGGAACTTGTTCAATTCAAAAAAAGGCCAGAAATGGGAAGGGAAAAGTGGAGTCCTTTTGGCCAAGCCTGCTTTTGGCTTCATGAAGCTACAAGGTTGGCCACATGAGTGACCAGAGAAAACACCACACCCAGCAGGCAACTCTATATTTTTCACAGTGAATGAGCCAACCCCAAACCCCTAGTCATAATAATAATTTTTCATGACCGGAAATGACCAAAATCTCACCATTCAAAGAGTATAAAAGATGAGAGCACCACTACAGAGGAAAAAATATATAATGGACTTTCTCGTGTGACTCATCAACTTCAAGCCATGAACAAAAATGAGGAGAGTGGTTTGTTTGGATGGATGGAGCAACATCAGAAAAAACTCTGTGGCGTGTTTTGTATTGTTTTTGCCTCCCTCGTAAAAACCTAAAGGGATTTTTTGGTGAGTGTGGAATATGGAAAAAATAAAGTAATTTTTCCACTTTTTTTACGATATTGTTATTGCAATTGAGAGAAGTTTGACTTTGCAAAAAAAAAGAATGGGACGATGGAATAAGTTTTTGGGAGTGGGTGTAATAAAAAACCCAACCATTTTTTTCCAGAGGAGGAAGGAATAAATGAGGATCCTCATTTCGTCCCCAATGTGCTTGGCCATTCTAATTATGTCTGCATAGATAGTTAGTTCCTCCGCCTATGGCTACAATAGTTAATGGTGACTGTTGTCATTCGCTCCGAGGAGCCAGCAAAAATATTTCGCCATTGGAATATTTAGACTTCGCTTTACAGGTTAATTAACGGTCGTTTCCGCTCTCTGCAAGTAATTAGTAAATTGGGTAGTAGTGACACCAGGCTAGAGGTCAATTTCAATCTAGTTTGGTGATCTGGATTGAACCGGTCAGTCGAGGACTTTTTTTTACTTAAAATCCAAATTATTCCACCCGAAGCTCGCCAAAGCCAGCTAATTATTGACACAGAGGACGAGGTCCATCATTAAATATCGCGTCGTGAAGCTTCAAAAGCAGGAGAGTTCAGCCTTTTCGGTGAAGACAATAAAACGCAATTATTATTTTTTTTATCTCGAATCTCGAGTGAGGGTACAGAAAATGAGCTTTCATTTTGCATGCATGTGGCCTGCAAACCCATGACAAATGAGTGGCAAGTGGCAAGCCAACGAACAAAAACGCGTATCAAGTTTCGCGTGTGTTCATATCACCACCGTCACCATTTCAAATGGGGGAGGGGAGTCCTGTGGAATAAATGAAATGATGGGATATATATTGTGATGTACAGATAAAAGTACTCACTACTCAATATTAAAACTCCGTTCACAGAGCACTCATTCACGACCAACACGAACAAATTATCTTTTTTTTACGGCGTTGTTAATCTTAATGGCTTCATTTTTAATGGGATTCTTCACCATCCCGAATTATGATATGTATTTTTGAGAAGCGTGAACGAAGAAATGAGTTAATTTAAAACAGGAATGAAGAAATTAAGTGGCTTTGACCTCGTCAAGAAAATGTAATGTGGAAGGCGTACTACTACTGTCTAAATATTCTTGTCAGACTTGGAGGACGAAAACTAAATCTTTGAAAACTTTAAATTCACTCGCTCAATTTTGTACCTTGAGTTGAATTGGGAGAGAAAGAGTTATAATATGAAGAAGACAAGAGGACGTATCATTTCATTCACCTCAGCCCGACCACCCTTTTTTTGTTGGGGGATGGGCCCAAGTAGCGTTTAGTCAGTTGAGCAGAACGGAAAAAGTCATCTCCCTTTTTTGACAGGCAAGCCAGTGAGTATCATTTCATTTCATTCACCTCAGCCCGACCACCCTTTTTTTGTTGGGGGATGGGCCCAAGTAGCGTTTAGTCAGTTGAGCAGAACGGAAAAAGTCATCTCCCTTTTTTGACAGGCAAGCCAGTAGCAGCAGAAGCAGAGCAAAGCAAGGAAAGCAAACGACGACGATTTTCCCTTTTTGGAAAATGCCGCCCGACAGCGAAGCAAAGATTTCGCTCGATGGCACTGGTTGAATGAATGGAGGAGTATCTATCTGATATGGATGGTTAAGTGAATTTGAACGCAGCAGAGGCCATAAATTACCCAAACATAAAAAAAGTTTAAAACTCCGCATGTTTCCCTCAGAGTTTATAGTGTATTTAAAAATCAGTAAAAATTATCGCAATAAAAGTGCACGAAATTCTCTTCACTTCAGGTTTTATGCTCTCGAGAGCTACCTGCTCTACGCATTTTACGACTGTGGAATTACTAGTGTCTTTAGGAGTGAAGGAACTGAACTGAACTGAAGCCACATAAATATTTTCCTCCCTGGGTAAAGTGGATGTCGTGAAAGGTAAGAGAATTTTTATGAATTTTAAGCGTTTCTTTACCTCAGCCCAGGCCATAAAATCCGATAAAGGAACAAATAAAAATAAAGGATATGAGTGGTAGTTGAGTTGGTAGTAGTAAGGCGATTAAATTGATGGGAGGACTGAATAGCGAGCAATTTACATGTGTTCAGTGATCAGTGTGTTCAGCTGAAGAAGGAACTCGTCGTATTAGTTTTCCCTTGTGGGGTGGTGAGATATGATGTGTGTCGTAAATAATGTAACTGTAAAATCCAGTTGTAATATCTTAATCTTCGAGGGAGAAGGGAAGGGTAATATCTTTAACGAGGGATAGGGATAGAAATAGGATGTGACTTTAGATTCTGAGGAAGACAGGGAGCACACGTTTTCCCTCTGTAATTGAATGAATTGAATTGACTTGGCTTGAGGAAGAAAAGGGATTTTGAATGGCTTTGCTCGCTCAGTCATGTCGCTCGCTCTCTTGGTCTGTTTGTGTTAGGGATTAGGAATTGTTAAAGATGTAATTCTTGAAAGGAAAGGGGTAAATAAAAACGGGGAGCCAATAAATGTCTTAGGGAAGGAGTGGAAGCCTTCTCGAGGGAGAATGATAATCTCCTCCTAACAGATAGTTGCGATGATAATTACCCTAGGAGTTTGTTGTGATTATGATTACTTTATATCTAAATCTCTTGTTAAGTACTCTTGTAAGATGTACGCTTTTAAAGGATCTCGGGGGACTTGTGAAAGATGCTTGGAATGCGCTAAGACTATCACTTCATACTTGTTCGACAACCACCAAGGGATTATTTGAATTTTTGAATCTGAAAATCTGAATTCTTTTGCGAAGGGAGCAGTAGTAATGAATGGATTTTAAGTTGTAAGTATTTAATCATGATTCTGCAATATTCCGTTGGTGGTTTGGTTAGGTCGATTTTGATGTAAAGGCTAGGATTAACTTACGGTTAGCGGCGAATTTCGTCCTAGGCTCACGGGGTCCGTCAACGGTCACTTTGATTGCTTTGTTATAGGTGGCAACGAGCAGAGGTCGGCTTTGTATGATTATGGTAAGCGTAAAGCTTTTTCCTAGGATTGAGGATTGGGAATTTTCAAGTAGAGTTAGATAGCGGTCGAATGGCGAATATAATATGACAGGGAAACAGTTACATAATATGGCAAATAATAGATTGACTTCATGATTCACGAGAAATAAATTCCGTTAAAAAATCATTTTACTTGAAGTCTTCATTCCTTCCTCGTCTCTTTAATTTTTCGTTTCCACAAACCTTAAAAGCTACAGGAAGTGACTTATTGGATCGCCAATGATTGGGTAAAGCACTGCAAAGTAAATTCGGACTCCCAGTCTGTATCAACTCTCCCCCACTCTGGAAGTCCGCATAATCAGGAACGAAAAATCCCCCTGGGGGAGGTGGTCCACCACCCTGCATTGAAGGTGGCTGCGGAGGACCGTGAGGGGGTGCGTGGAGATGATTAAAATGTGAGGCTAGGTGGTGGTGATGAGGATGATGGTGGTGGTGAGGGGACAGCAAGCCACCTCCGTTTTCCATTAGTTCAGTACCCATTATTCTCAATCACAAGATAGATGCACAACCTCAGTCCAGATCCGTTAAAACTAACTGCTCAGGCTAGTAATTATTTTTTATAGTAGGTGCTATAACTTCACTGAAGGCATATTTCTCAAAGAAGGCACTTGAGTATCAGGAGAAACGTTTCCGCAAAATATTTTTTATTCCACTTTCTCACTTCAAATCAAAAGATGATCGACAGACTTCAAAAAGTTCTGCGGGGGTCTTTTAGTAGATTTCAAAAACTACAAGTTTCCAAGGAACTTCACTGACACGAATTAGTGAGTGAGTCAGCCCGGCGTGGCGTTGGTGATATCCAATCCAAACGGAGCACCCAAGTCCACAAAAGCTGTTTCGTACAGTCAGAAATGTGCTCCTCTCTTGCCAACACTCTTCACCAGACTAAACGTTCCCATCCGCGGAGATTTTTTCTTCATGGGGGAAATTCTTATTTTTTTCCCTCACGCTGAAACCAGCTTAGGAAATGAAATCAGTAGTCCGTTCCGTTCCAAAACTTCACAAAATAAATTCTTATTTTCTCAGCTCAACTCAGTTTTACTCGACTCGACTTTCGCTTGTTGTTTGTCTTCCTTCGAATTCTCTTTCGAGGGGATCCTTCTTTCACAAGATGTGTTCTCTTCGTGAGTTTGTCACCAACTGGCATGTAAAAAGTGTGAGGAAGGAGGAAAAAATACCCCCAGAAAAGAATACTCAATTTTTATGATCTATAAGCTTATAAGCTCATTTAAAGAGGGTTCTTCTTCTCTCAGCTCTGCTCAGCTTGCTCATGTTAGTATTCCTCGCGTGTGGTGATGCTACTATTACTACCGTTCAAAGTTTTTGGGGTAGCAGCGGAGGAAGAAAGGAAGGGTCGTATTTTCCTTTGCCTGTATATTCACCTCATTCAAAAAAGGCTCTGGCTCACTGGTGGTGTGGATGCTCTGGTAAAAATTCTATTTTTTGGCTTTGGTTAAGGTTCAAAGCTTGAAACGTCGTTAGATCGGGATCGGATGTATTATGGTATGGTTTGGTGAGGTTGGGATGGGATGGGGCAGAAGATTTGAAAACCCTCCATGAGTTTTTTTCTTCGTGCGTTCTGTGGTGTGCTAGTGGTGAGGTTATAGGGTACCCACATAGAACACAACGCAAGCAAACTGCGTTTTTCCCTTCTTCATGTGATACGATATGGATTGTGGATTGGATTGGGTTGGTTTAGTTTGGTTTCCCTGGATTGTGCTCTATGGTCGGGAGAAGGAGCAAGGGAAAAAATGATCTTCAACCCTCGAACAAAAAAAAGCTTCCCCAAAAAATGCATACATTTAAGTAGAAGCCAGTTGCTACTTACTTTTAATGCAAGGGAGAAGTTGTGATGTTGATGATGATGGGGAATGAGTAAGTAAAGTTGGTGGGTAGTTGGTTTGCTCATGGTCTCGTCGGCTTGGGAACCCATATCGCATCATCGGATCGGTGGAATTGTGCAATGCAATGATGTTGTTATTGCATATTATATTCCCCGATGATGAAGAAGGAAAGGAGACAGGCGAATGAGAATTGGGAGGGAGATGGAAATGGGAGATGATGATAAGCATGGAATAATGATGGAAATGAAATCCATTAGAAATTGCATACAATTATTTCTTACTTTTTTATTATTTCGGAGTTTGGAAGGGAGAGGGGAACACAGAGTTTATTTTAGGGAACAAATGATCATGATCATCATGATGCTTTGGATGGATGGATGGATGGAAGGAACACTGGGAAATAATATTAAAAATTTCGATTTGCTATGGCCATGCACACAGATGTGGAGGTCGGCTAGTAGGCCACGCAATGGCAAATGGTGATGTGATCAAATAATGCGTTCATCCACCACGCCGGCCTACATAAGGTATCTAAATATGCATCACCAGGGTGATGTGATCGGGTCTCCTCCTCATCATCGTCATGGTCGTCAATGAATGGTGGTGCATGTGTGAAGTGAAATGATGAGTAATTGGTAAATATTATTAGCAATGGAGCAAGTGGAGAGGAAGGGAATTGGACATATGGACACACATTGGCTTGGTCCAATATTAAGATGTGAGAGATGGAATGATTAGCGTGATGAAATCGATCCTTTATGATCATGAAATCGTGATCGGTCGACGGAAAATTTCTGTAGGGTTTGGGTTTAGTTTCAGGCAGCCAGCTTGGCCTTCATTGTTTGTGTGGCCGATGATCTGGACTCGAAGGGTCGCAGTGGTAGTCAGTTCCCTTCAAATGAAGACTTCACAAAATCTGGCAATTTATCAGACGGTCAGGGATCAGCATGGGGAATGCGAAGGGAATAGGATGATGACGAGAATTGTGACACTTTTTCACTTCCAAAATGATTATCAGCTCCAGAGGATGTTACGGCTATCAGAGGATTCATTAATCTAAATCAGTGATGATTATTACGTAAAAATTGATGAAGATTCCCAGAATCAAGAGAGACCTTGACTCTGGAATACTTATATTCTCCCCAAAAACAAGTGAGTTTCCTCTTGTTGTTTTTTCTCCAGATTATCTTCATCATTTTCTGGAATCCTGCTGTGTGGGGACTCCTCAAAAACTCGATAGTTTTTCATGGGTCTGGGGAAATGAAAAATTAATCTGATTATGAGGCTTCATCTTCCTTAAAATAATAATTTTGCTCGGATCCGATCTTGTTTGCATTGCAAGCGTACGTCCATCATGCATTCGTCACGGGGGATTCCTTCACCCTCCCTAGCTTCCAACTTTTAGCTTCATCATCCATTTTGTTGGTAGAATATGAGTCCACTCCGACACCCGGGGACTCTTCATTCTCTGGTTGGATTTCATCCCCAAGCACTTTTTAAGGGTGA
>JAHZNH010000445.1:0-10272 GCA_027744355.1 Tyrannoseira gladiata
CGTACAGCGAACCTGTAAACCATGAATAGAAAAAGCTCAAATATTGTATGATATAGTTTTAAGAAATTGGTGTGTTATGTGTTTACATCAGTAATAATGTAGAAAGAGAGTTAATTGAGTTTTTCTATTCATGGTTTACAGGTTCGCTGTACGGAGACAGACGACGACTGGCTTCTTAAATTGTTTCCTGTCGCCGAACAAGTGAAGGTGAAAGTGCATAATGATGGGAAAAGAAAAAGTAACATGACCATTTCTTTTGCGTATTATACATTCCCGTAAGATGCATTGCGACTTATTTCCTCCGAAATCTAATTATCTAATTTCTATCATTTTTGACAGAAAAATAAATATTTTGTTTCCAGTTTGAATGAAAACTTGAGCGTTGAGCTGGATTACTGAACGAGTGAAGTCGTCCTTTTCTATTTATTTAATGTAGCTTTAAGTTTTATTTTCAATATACCTGTGTGGAGTAGTCATTGTTAAAGTACTTTTCAACAAGTTCTAAATAGGCACATGAAATGTTATTTTACCGACTTTGATTATGTACCAAAAATTCCACGTTTTATTTATTAGCTTATCTTTGCTTTGCTCAAAATCCCAAAGAGGTACAAACACATGCTCACAACTTAATTCAATTGATTAAATAATTATTTATTTGACTTATTCTGTTCCCATTATGGATGCGATTAATTCACAATATTACTACCTAATTTCGATGTCAGATTATTATGGAGCAGCAGCTGGAATAAACTACGAAAATAAAATTAATAAGTCGTAATCTGCGATGACTTCAAAATATACAAGAACTATTAACATCCCATCCGGAATCCGTATGTATTTGTTGAGCATACATATGTAGTGGTATTCTAGTCCTGTTTTTCTTTTGTTGTTACTTCTTTAGCTGTGGAATGATAACAATAAAAATTCGAAAATTCAATGCGACCTTCAATCATTTAGCCTATAGCAACATTATTGGCAATCCAAAACTCCGAGAATGCATGATAATGTCGCCTTCAACTTCATTATTCTCTGTTCATACTTGCAGGAAGCTTACAGAATCAAGTTTGATCGATGCAGGTGAAGATTCGCTACTGAGTATTTATTGTGAAGTTGTATCCTGCTAGTCGCGCGCTACAGGACCGAGTTGCCTAGGAAGAGGGACTTATTGATAATGGACGTGGAATATTTATTCTAGTCCTGTTTCTCTTTTGTTGTTACTTCTTTAGTTGTGGAATGATAACAATAAAAATTCGAAAATTCAATGCGACCTTCCATCATTTAGTCTATAGCAACATTATTGGCAATCCAAAACTCCGAGAATGTCAATAATGTCGCCTTCAACTTCATTATTCTTTGTTCATACTATACTTGCAGGAAGCTTACAGAATAAAGTTTGATCGATGCAGGTGAAGATTCGCTACTGAGTATTTATTGTGAAGTTGTAGCTCTACAGTGCTAGACACAAGCCATCATTATTTCCAAGAGCTGATGGTACTAAAAATATAATTCGAAACAACCTTCTCCATTCACTCACCATTTTAGGATTTCCAAAAGCAATCCAAATCATTCATCATGGCAGAAGAGGACAGGCCCGATGTATTAAGCTATTTGGAAATAGAGTCGTACGTGGAGGCGTTGAGTAAATCAAAAATTAAGGAGCTGGGTAAGCCATTTAATTCATTTTCACAGACAACATATAATCCTCATCCTCCTCCTTTGTTTTAATCATTCATTGCGTGTAATTTATAATTTAGGCACTCTCGGTTGGCTTGAAAAGCATGAACGAATCAAACAGCTAACTGTCCAGTCCGTTGTGCAGGCTTTATCGAATCGAGAAGAAACCGTGAAGGAAGCGCTGATTTCCCATGACAAGTTAAAGATCTTGGTGCATGATCTCATTTTAATAGAAGTGTGGCGTGAAATGATACTCCCCGAGTTGGCGAAAGAGAATCTGAAGCAAACGTTCACCATTTATCCCATTCTTTACCACGAGTGTGCTTGCATCAACCTCTTGGAGACGGTTTTGTACCACCCTGAATCCGCAGAGACCCTTGGAGATGCAGTAATAGATTTGACTGATTATTGCTTACGCCTCATGAATAACTTTATAGCGGTGGGAAACGACGATGATGAGGATGATGAAGAAGAGTCTGGCCCAAGCTTGGACGGTTCGGGAGATCACAAGTCCCTAGCCCGCAAAGCAGAAAAGGATATCGACATGAATAAGATCTCACGATCGCTCGTGTTCGGAAACTGCTTCAAAGCCTTATCCACCCTCCGCTACATCATCGAGAATGTGGAAGCGCTCGGCTCGGGACTTGTATCACGTCTCACCGTATCATTCGACGCCCCCATGTTGTTCACAGAACTGCTTCTGCAGAAACCTTGGAGGCGTGAGAACTGGCAAAGTGGAAAAGTTACAGAGTTTGATCCAGCCTCAGGGAAATGGAAAGATGTGGATCCATCAGCGCGCTTCCTTCTCAGCACAACCGAGATCCAAATGTGGCTCGCCCTGTTCCTCCTCCTGAAAAATAACCAAATTCTTGGAAACTATGAGATGTACGACAGTCGAAAGAACCAGTTGCTGAAACTCCGCTCATTTCTGAATGAAATGACAATGGACCAACTCCCGATCCTCGGAGAGCTCCAATATTTCCTCAACCAGTTGTCAATCCAAACAGCAGGACCGTATGCTCCCACAAAGTCTCCACTCCTTCTGGAAATGATAGCCCCAATCCGCGACGAGCTCGAGAAGGAGTTTTCTAAAAGGCGCAATGAACTCTTGAAGATGTACACCCGCGAGTTAGTCGAAGCTTCCGGGGATGTGCTCATGGAAAAGGCGAAGAGACTTGCGGCTTCCTACGACTTCAACAACTTTGAACCCACATTACCAGCGAGAGGAAGCTGCGCCAATTGTGGAAAGGAGGCGGAGAAGCGGTGCTCCAAATGCAAGAAGACTTGGTACTGCACTCGTGAGTGCCAAGTGGATCATTGGAGGAGGGAACACAAGGTCAACTGTGGGAATGAATCTTAGGGGAAGATGAGACATGGGAAAATAAATTTTTGAACTCATTCATTCTTAGAAAATATATATAAGTTTTTACCAAGTGGAGTGTTCCATTTACATATGTAATGTACAACTTTATTCAACAGCAGTTTTCATTATTACTTACTTATTACTATTATGAATGGATGCACTACAAGTAGTATCACAAGTTTTTCCTTCCGTTTTTAGCAACTAGATACGTGAGTAAAACAACAGGAACAAAAAAATTATAGGAATTTGTATGGTGCAGTTCAATCAAATGTAAATTGCTTGTAGTGAGTACGAAAAAAACAAGTCTGTGAATGTAATTTTTCTAGTCGCATGGGAAGTAGGTAGCGTATAATTTATAGGAAAACGGGAATCATGAAAAATCTCAGGAGCACGAGTCAGAATGTAGATTCAAGCAAAATTATTACTAATTTGTATATTTCCGGATTTTTAGAAAAGTTTATTGAATGATTCACGCTTTTTTACGTCAAAATTCGACTACTAACAGTATGTATGATGCTGAAGTAGTGGTTGAATGAATAGAAATTGACTAAAAGTGAATTCGTGTTGAATTCACAAACTGGAAATTAAACTTTTGTATATGTGGTTTAGGGGAATAAACGAAATAATTTAAACAAAATAAAAACGGAACTGTAAAAAATATAAATAATTAGGGACGCTTTACGTTACGCTTTATCATGTCAAAACTAGCCTGCGGAACTCGATCTCGATCCATTCACTTGCGCCGAAGTCAGTTGTAATTTGTCATTAACTTCCATTCTAAGGTCTGGTATGTTGAGGTATGATTATATATTTAACATGATAGATAGGTACTAACCATGTATAGTTCCTTAGCTTATAATTAGGCTCAGTCTCTGTAAGTTTTTTCATATTTTTTTTGACCCTGAAAGATTATTTTTTTGTGATTGGGGAGCTCTTCTTCTTTTACGCAATTTAAGCTAAGTCCCGTTTAGGGAGCTGCAGTAATGAGTAATGATGATATAGGCAGTTATACGTACAGATCTTATCAGAAAATCACCGTTTAAGGACGTTTCGCTAATTTGCTATTGCGCAGTGAAGGCGATAGGAAAAAATCCCCTCACTTTTTTTTGCTCGGGTTAGGGTCGAGGTTTAAACTTGAATGTAGCGCATAAGTATTTACCACGCTAATTATTGAATAGCATCGTAGTACAGATAGTACTTATTAGCAAAAAAAGTGTCTTTATATGACGAGGTCTGCAGTCGAGCTGGTGGTAGACAATCTACTTTCAGACATTGATCTCGTGGGAGGTACACTCTTCATCTCGAAATGCTCCTGCTGGATTTTGTCCAAAGACTTGCCTTTCGTTTCCGGCACGAAAGCGTAAATGAAGACTACTCCCAGGGCGCAGAAGATGGCAAACAGCCAGAATGTGTTCTGGGGGCCCAGCGCTCCATTCAAATCGTGGAAGAAGCGAGTGATCAGGAAAGCCAAACTCCAGTTGAAAGTTGTCGTCAGTCCGGATGCAAATCCTGAAGATATGCAAATTATAATATATTATTTGTACTAGGTATGTATAATTAATCATGCATTAAAATTAAGAAGGTATGATCCAGTCTAGATTTGTTTTTTTACCAATAATGTTGCTTGGAAGGACTTCACTCATCACAGTCCACACAAGGCTGGCTACACCACCACAGTAAGCAGCATTGAAGAGGACCAGGGAAATCAGAGGAATCCAGTTCACTGCTTCATGGAAAATGCCATCAATCGCTTTGAGATGGAAGAACGCTNGAGATGGAAGAACGCTCCTAGTGTCATCAGGGACAAGGCCATAACTACGAAGGAAATTATTAGCAATATTCTCCTTCCTGCCCTGTCCACGTAAAGTGATGCGATGATGGTCGCGATTGCCTGAAATACTCCTACAACTACTCCACTCAAGTGCGCATCTATGCCTGCCCCACTATGCTCGAAGATCATGACAGCATAAAAGCCAAAAGCATTCCCACCGCAAAATTGATTAAAAAACATAAGACCTAACACAATCATCATAGGCTTCATTACGGGCCTCGAGAGTAGCTCTCTGTAGTTCAGCTTCTGGTCATTCTTCTTGTTTATTGTGTCTTGTATCTGCAAGGTTGAAAGGGTTAAATCGGATCGAAAATTAAAATACATATCGTCACTCATTCCCAAATCTCAGTATGAGCCTAAACTGCTTCCCCTTTACTAAGTACTTACCTCATCAATTTCCTGGAGGACTTCCTTCGTCGGACATTTCTTGTCAGCGGATCGCAGCCAACACAGAGCGTCGTTTGCATTTTGCGACTGACCCTTCGCAAGAAGATATCTCGGCGATTCGGGGAGATACGCGACAAAGATGGCAAAGAATATGGGAACGACGCCACAGATCCCTGACAGGTAGTTGTAAGGCGTCAGACATCCCATCACGTACGTGAATAAGATGCCAAATTTCACTACGACTTGAAATATTGCCCCAAGACATCCTCGGATCTCCGGTTGCGATATTTCACTTAAATAAACTGGCGCAGCTAAGCTCAAGGATCCTATTCCAACTCCTAGCAAAGAAAACAATAATTTAATTTTGAAGTCATGTCTATTAAAACTGGCCTTTCAAAACCGGATCCAAAGCGAAGTGGGTAATATAGCGAACCAGTGAGAAATCTCCCTATGTAAAGCATCGATTTTTGAACTGCCATGGCCAAACTTAGCCAGCCAAGGACTAATGGCAGGGCGGAGATGAGGAGGGTGTTTTTTCTTCCCATTTTGTCAACACAGTATCCGGCAAACGGTGCTCCAGCGACAGCTCCGATCTATTCAAACATTTTCCAATTCTTAAAAATCCAAATGTTTTCCACTGAAGAACTATGTATTTCAATTAAATAGGATAGGAGCAAGTTCAACTTTTTTCACATACCGTAATCAGAGAGCCTATCCATGACAGATCACTAGTCACCAGTCCGGGGAAATTACCGCTCTCGACAACGGAAGGAAGGGCTGGAGAACTCCATCCCAACACGTTTCCTAAACTGAATGCACCGACCGTCACTACGATAAAAGATAATCACAATGCCCCATTAAAATCTCATGAAAGATTTCAAAGATGAGAAAACACATTTTTTCATTCAAGTCGATTTTTGTAAAAAATATTCATCCATCCGACCTGCAGCAGAGGCAAGGTATTGCGGAGTGCGGCTATTCTTCCATTTCGGAGGATTCTGATAGATCTCCGTTTGAATCACAGTAGCGTCAGGGAGCTGGTTCTCAGTCCCTTTCTGGATACTGTACTTTTTCTGCACCATAATTACTGTTTGACTGGATTTACTTGACTATGACTTCACTTTGACTAAAATGATATCACTGGAATAAAGAAAAGATTGATATTTTCTCTATTTTTTATGGCTCCCATTCACGGAGGGAAGATTCACTTCTTGCTTCGTCACTCCACCACTCCCAAAGTCCAACTCATTTTCACGAAACCCGCGTCTTCCTCAGCCAGGTTTCCTCCAAAATCGATAATCAGCTCCCTCTCATTACGTAATTAGGTAGATAATTTAATTGTTGATGACTAATTAGGTAGTATAATATCGCCTCTCTGATTTCAATTCCGTTTTTCAAAGCGAGCGCTCCACTCCGACCACAAGGTTTTACTTCTCAGATATCAAAAATTCAAATGATGAGTTTACTTAAGTAAGCTTCCAAATTTAAGACGTTCTTCAACCCTTAAGCATTACAAATTGCACGCTTCATCAAACCGTATTCCAAAACATTTCCATGTATTCCTCATGTAAATATGTACCTGAAGAATCAAGACTACAAACGCATTTCGCTTCTGAAAAAAAAAATCCTTCATTTCAGGCTGCAGTAGTACATTTCCTTGAAAGCTTTTAATACCAATCTTATTGCTTCGATGTGCTTTTAGCAGGTTCCATTGATAATGTGCCTGTATCTTATCTTGCCTCGCTAAATGAGGGAGAGGACGCCTATGCCTATGTAGTAAGCACTCCACTGATAGCTAGCTACCTCAGCCTGAAAAAAATTCCTTTGTTCCATAAGTTCTTATTGGAGTCTGATCTGGTATTTAGGTATGCTTGAGTTTTTTAAAGGATATCAAAATCCTTTTTTGCACGTGACGTGAGACCAATCGACTAAATAGTAAACATTGGAGGAAACTTTCCTCTGTCGATTTTTAGCAAAGCTCATGCGTAGCCAGTACAGGTATGTATCTTAATAAATAAATGTGTAGTAATTATTGGATGAGTAATTCTCTACAAGCAAAACCCTTGTTCAATGAATTGCTACTGGGCTACTAGGCATCACTACCTACATCATCATCATATTGGCTTTGGCATGTACTAACTCTAGTACAACTCACCCACGCGCCCATGACCATGACTTTGTGCATATTTTTTTGCCAATCAAACCAACCCAGACATAACTACAAACAAAATCACAACATTTGCCAATAAACTTCATTTTTTTGCTCCTTCTGATCTGCGCTGATAAAGCTGCATTTATTTACAAACACCAGCAGTTAATAATTATATAAAGTAGAACTGGAACTGCAATTAAAGCGTTTTTTCCAGACGATGCTTGCCAAAGTACTAGAAGCTCATCATCGCAATTAAACTGGGAATGATTTCGTCATCGGGAAAGATGAAGTTTGGAGGAATGCCCTAGTGGAATAGGAGTCCCTTGATTTACAACCAATTAAAGACTAATGTACTATTCGCGATTAGAAAAATCTCATAAAAATAATTTTCCTTTTTAGGTTTTTACGAACGTCTAATTGGGAATAAAAGGTACCACTACCACCGAAGAATGAGGTGGTCCATGCGAAGGTTTCTTATGCATACATTGTTGAATGTTGTCGAGAAAATTCGTCCCGGCCAATGTACAAGGTCATTAATCCGTCTAGAAAAACAAATAATCTGTTTTTTAGGTGGGAATGTGGATACGTAAAAGTTCTAACACATTAAATACAACTTCCCGATTGATTAGTCATAACATGGCGAGTTGTGTTTCTCGTGCGCTCGCGTGCTCCGCCAGACCAGGTCGGAGTCGCGTACAATGTTTCAATAAAAGTGGTGCCTAATGACTCGGAATTTTAAGTTGGAACTCGTGTACTCTCACTTCAGATTTAATTGGTGGGCTCTAAGATAACAACTGTTTTTCCTCCATTTGTGTATCTTATCGCCATCATGTAATCGATTTTTTTCAAGATAAAAGTGTTTAATATAGTCCATCGAAACACCTTTCGATCTCATCTTCCAATCACCGTCCATCTCGCAGAGGGCTCGTCTGACGCGTTCGCGGAAAATCGCCATGTTCCACACGAATTGCATTTTTGTTTGAGAATTAATGAAGCGTATTAAATGAGGAGGGTAGTACTAGTAGTAGTAGCCGTGTAAGTTGGCACGAATCTAATAGCTCGTAAATGGACGAAGAAATAAGATCCATTTGCAAGTACAATCCATATTCCATATACCCGAGGCTCCAGTTTTTTACATCAGGTACAATGTACACGCAAATTAATGTTATAATGTTAATGCAAAATTGAAGAAGAGGATTTGGATTTGGAAGACGAGCTCTTAGGTAAAGGTGTGTCTATTGGTGAATCAATGGGAGAATCGAAAAGTTCTTCAGAGGCTGAAGCACCAAATACTAAATACTCAATACTCCCATATTGATATATTAGTTATTTTACGCATATTGATAAAAGTAGAGGAAGCACAACTACCTCATCATCTCAAACACGGCAATCGTGATTGATGAGGTGTTAAAACGAAGTCAGTCTGAGAATCAGCCACCACATAAAAATGAATATTAAATAGTATTTATGATGACGATGAAATAAGATATTGGGATTTCTCGCATCCCGTGCAAATGGACCATTAATGTGAACATAAGTGAAGAAATGAGTTTATGAGGAAGCAGGAAAAAAACAAACAAACATGTAGTATGATCGCATTTTAATTCTAATTGACGCACAAGTTTGAGTCCATTTAAAAAACCAATGTGCTTGTCATAGTCATAGCATACTATTCTCACTCACTTGGAATTCAGTAGGTGGCTGGAGTTTACGTAAAGGATAATTAACCTTCGAATTTTTAATTGAAAAAGTGAAGCCATGTACAATAACCGCGCTACTCGATGCTCGTTGCTCACCTCTCCATCATCTGCTATATCCAGAGTGAAGTTCAGTTCCGTGGCAGCGCCATGAACTTATCGATCCCGATTTCCTAGCTCGAGCATTTTTTCCCCAATATCCCTTTGGAGGCACATGCTACATTCTCGTCAGAAATTTATGATAAGGTGTGGAGCGGAAAGTTGTAATAAAATTAAAACATGTTGATATTGATGATAGATTATCAAGTGATCTTGATTAAGTTCAAGTTCAGTAAGTAAAGAAAGAGCAATTCCATGTCAGGAATTCTTCCCACACCACCGCTTCTGTGCGAAAATTCTAAGCTGTCATGTCACTCACTTGCTCCAGCCATGTTCTATTAGAGGCGGCGACTACTAATGGTGTTTTTATGCACTTACTAATACTTATTGGAATCCCATCGATTCCTCAGAGTACTTAAAATGCATTTCCCTAGCAGGCTAATAACAGGGATCATGCGAATTCCACAAAAATATCGATGTATATACCTAACACCATCAATAATTATTGGAATCAGGTTGATTTGATTGGTTCTGTCTGGAGGAATCAGAGGTTACCAATTTACGCGTGCTGATGTAGCATGTTTCTGCCTCCGTTATCTGGGAAGCATCTACCTTTTCTCCCATGTTTCTTCGCGTTAGGAGGCGGACCAGCCCAAATCATGTGTTTCATGTCCCATAGGCAACTTTTTGAAAATCTAATTGGGGGCTCGGCTCCTTTGCATGAATAAATTATGGATCTCTAATTGAAATCAGGCTCGGCTAGACATACATCCTGTTGTTCCAAAAGTGCATCATTATCATTAGCCATATACATAAGTTCGCCAGGAGGAGCTCGAAACTGCATCCCTTTTGTAATAATGAGCAAATAATGCTAATTTTGCAGCTGAAACATGATCTACAAGCTCATCTTTACAAGACAATGCAAATATATGTAGTTCCAGTTTTTCTATTGCATTTTTATCGACAACAATGGAAATCAGTGGCTTGAATAACATCAATCATTATTACACAGGGAATTAAGTACAAGACATCGCGAAAGGGAGGCACTTGCTATGTATATGTTCAGACT
>JAHZNH010000446.1:0-11458 GCA_027744355.1 Tyrannoseira gladiata
TACCGGATGTCGTGGAAGCAGTCGAAGTCAACAATGTAATGCAAAAAATGTGGATTTTTAGGCATTTATTGCACATTTCATGCTGAAGCGTTCGAGGAAATCTGTTTTTTCACTCGAGGCTAGCACCTTTGAACCCAAACAACTAGCCTTTACTTATCTTCTTCGTATTGTATTTATACGCTTGAAAAATGAATGACCTCTGCTCATGGTTTAATCGAAGGCTTTGAGGCAACTCATCTGAAGTAAGTAGCAAGTGAATAGACCTCTTCCAAACCGTGAATGCTTAGCAGAAATTAAAGTATTTATGGGGCGCGTTCAACACCACCTTCCTGTTTTCGTAAACAACTTGCGTCCGCTCCGAAATTCGATATAATTTTTGGGCAAGCCCTGTAATTAAGTTGCTCTTCAATATTCGCCGACTTTTATCGCTGATCAATTATGAACGACGACCAAAGTGAATCGATAACTTTCGTTTTTTGTTGGCCTCTTCTTATGCCCTTTGGTATTTCACGGTGAAAACTCGACGAGTGAGTGAGTGAGTGAGTTTCCAGAGGAGGCAAGTTCACTGTCGTGTCGACCTGCACACTGGCCTGACTAGCTTGAATCAGAATCGACGCGTGAGTAATATTTATTGACCGGGTGATGGCTGAATCATTTTCGTCATTATTTATCTCCGTGCAAAGCGGTTGCCTCACTCCTTGTCCAGCCCAGACTAAAGCGTGCCACTCTCCAATCACAAAACAGAAAGCATTTTTCATGTATTACTTATGGAGCAACAACATGAATGTTCGGCATTATTCCTCACACGCCAGGTCCCATCAAAAATTCAGTTCTTACTTACTTCGTGTGTTCATTCGATGCCAGCGGACCACAGAAACCCGTTCACAATTTCAAAAAGCTTACAACTCTTGTGGGGTTTTTAAAGCAAAACGCGACATTCTTTCATTTTTACTAATCACTTATTTACCTGCTTATGACTGAGAGTGCAAATACTTAAACTTTACATAATTTTTTCTTCGATCGAATGCCATTCAAGATGATTTATTTAGATCTACATCGCTCACTGTTCACTTTCCAGACTTAAAAAATGCGTGGTCATTTCCAGCGATAGTCCAACTGAAGAGGAACCTTCAAGGAACTGCTAATGATATTCAATTGTGAGTTGGCCTGAATGAGTCGTTTCCTGAGCATTTAATTATTCTGTCGTCGTTTGTTGTTCAAAGTGCTTCTTTGAATTGAGAGGGAGTGGAACAGGGACACACTTCACACCCGGAGAAATGAGATGCGGAATTGTGAATCATTTGATTAGCATATATTAACTCCACTTTTTCCCCCGACTTCGGTCGAGGGAGTGGAGGCGTAGAAATTCTCGGGTCTGATGACGTTAAAGGAGCTTTCAGCCTTCAACTCACTCCGCCGAGTCTCTGCAAAAATATATTCCAAACACTTGACGCTCGAGATAGATACTTAGATGAAGGACTGCAACATTGTATCACTCTTCCGAGCACATTCCTTCATTCATATTTCCCAATTATTGCGAAAGAATTTGGTGGTGTGTAGGATCAGATCGATTATTTATTCATGTCTGACGCTCATTTTTTCCGTTTTCGCTGGCATCCTTCGATCGCATCCTCAGATAGTGTTGGTGCCAAGGAAACCCATCTAATCGGGTGAGGCGATACAAGAGTACGATTGGAGATTGCTTCCACCAAAGCTGGATTCTCTCGATCCCTTCCGCTCCTCTCTTATCCTTCCGTTTTCCCATTATATATGCAAGTCATTACTGGAGAAAGAAAAAAAACTCTGTTCTCTGGTTACCCTCCCGCTACTTTTTTTGGCAACGCTGAAAAACGTTGTATGTATATGAGCGAGAACGCCATCAGTGCAGAATAGAAATGCAAAAGCCGTGCAAGCATTTCTTGAAAAGGCAAGACGATAAAAAATTCGCGTACAATAATAAAATACATGGAGGAAGCAAGCAAAACTGCCGTTTTCACATCAAAGCAGAGGGGAGGGGGATGGCGAAAAAAATACATAAAAAAGAAGGGCAATAAAATTCCCATTTTCTTTTCTTTCCCCACTTTCGTGCTCGTGGATGAGTGCAATGCATAATATATTCATGTACATATGTATATGGTACAAAAGGAAAGAAGCTCATTCTCTGCATCTCCTCTACACCCCTTACACATGAATACCTACTGGTGAAGAATATCTTCACATTTCATCACATTCTTTTCCACAAAGAAATGAAAAGTTATTATCAGATCAGCGTTATAATTTTGCTCGACGAAAGGGAGCAGCTGTGATATGCACACTTCTTTCCAAAGGAAATCGCACCACCTCACAAAAGACTCGTCCTTCGTAACCGATTCAGTTGCTGCTCTAACAATGAATCCGACGAGAAGAAAGTTGTTTACCGGAATGTGGTGATATAAAGGCATCTTCAATCATTCCAGAAACTTATCATCCCATCACGGAAAGACCTCCCAAAAGAATTCCTCACAGGGGGACGTTTCTGTGGACGTACATAAGTAAGTATACCGGCTCACATAATCCGTATCATTTTCCTGGTTGGCCAACTCAAGAGCTACAGCGTTCAGGTATTGCGTAGCACAAGGGAAAAGTAGTTGGCTGAAAGAATGCGAAATTGACTTTTCACGAGAACAAGATTGCGAGGGTTTTGTGGAAAACAATCCTCTTGGCAAATAAATAAATTGAAAGGGTAAGCAAATCATAGCGGGTTTGCAATTCTCACAAGACAATTTCATTTTGAATTGGATCGTCTCCTCCGATTGTCCATTTTTTGATAAAAATATCATCTTAGCAGAAAGAGCCGCTTGTGATTTCATAAAACAAACATGGAAACGGTTATGCAAAAATTCATATTCTCTGCTGAAAAGGCTTTTTTTCCAGCGCAGTCAGTCATTTCTTTTATTTCGCACCACTTTTGACGGACTGACGACAGCAGCAAAAGCACCAACCCGATTCAACATGCATGCTTGTGTTCAACGTAAGCTGTCTGTCTTCTTGTCTTTCGCCGGTCCTCTGAGCGGAGTGGGGAAATGAGATGAAGGAAGTGCCTTTCAAAAGAATTTCTAACAGGAAAATGTTGTGTAATCGTGAAAAATTAAATGGCATAGAATTTCAAAGTCTCTCGGGACAAATCGCTCCCAGCAACAGAGGCAAAAGACGAGCTCCAACTCCAGGTTTTCCGTGTTTGTTCAAGCACGGGAAAGGAATGCGAGTTCTTTTCGTTGGAGACATGCACACGCTGAATAACATGGCAAGCAAAACTGCGAACACTTTGCCGCAAAAGAATACTATGAGCAGTCCTGTGAATGCATTAATCTCTTCAGGTCTACCTCGAAGATGGAGGAAGACATGTATCAGCAGTGCCAGCAAATGTTCGTGGCTCGCCTTTTGAAATGGGGAAACCAAAGAAAATCATGATATTCCGCTTCACTTGAGCTCTTTGCTTTCCTCTGTCTTCTCGAACCATCTCATTGTCACTTTCTTCACTGCTTTTTAATCGAACTCATTCGGAATTGACGTGTTTTCCAAAGAAAATAAAGTTTTCCGAGACAAAGTTTTTTTTCGACAACAGGAATGAGGAACGCAGTCGGAGGAAAGAAAAGAGGTGGAGTCGATTAAGGGAAACTGATTCTGAAAAGCATGAAGCCCACTAAATCTTTGCCAAGAAGATGCCTACGGTGTTCAATGGTTTCAACATCACTCGACGACGAAGGGATGGCATAAGGCTTGCGAAAATCCATTCCAAACAATTTTCAGCACAATTAAATTCCACTCCGTGTACCATCATGTGCCGTAAGCTTTTTGGACTATACAAAAGCACACAAATCGCCATGCACGACGGATAATTGCATTTCTGCAGTTTACCGCTCCCACAAATGGACCGAGAGGAATGAGTATATTTGTCTTGAAGTTGGAGCCGAACATCTCACCTCGCAGATACCCATCCTTTTCTCTCACTCGCCAAACAGACAAAAGGCGGGGAAGAGTATATGTACACGCTCAAAGATCATATTAAAAACTGGAAACGGAGGCAATTAACAGGGCAAATTAAAAGGAATGCCAAGTTGAGCAAGTCGTCGAAGGAAAACGTTATAGTTAGTTAGATCTATGCTTCCCTCATTAATGGCTAATCGTCAACTCACAAAACATTCTGTGCTCAAATTTCAATCGTAACCTCAAGAAACTTTTTATCACTTCATTCTTACTCATTGAATTAATCATAGAATCAACATTTTTACAAGGCTCCATTGGAGTACTTAAGATAAAGAATTAAAAGTTGGAATCGATTTTTACTCATGCCCAACACGATTTTTTATTCCATAGGTCCCACGTACGATCTCTTGCTCTCAGCACCCTTGAATACTGACCACGATAAACGCTTTTCATCCATGTTCCTCGTTTTTTCCTTGCTCATTTCTATGACCACCAGAGTGCTCAGACTCGGCCAGTACTAGACCACATTTACAACTTATTTTTTATTTGAGATTTCGTTGTGATCTATCGATTCTACGACCAGAAATCCAGGTCTTGCCTGACTTGTACTTTGTACTTCTTCTCCCTTGCAAGTCAGCGAAAGAAAATTCCTGTAAAAATGAAACGATTTCATTGAACGGAACACACGATGGTCCTCAGGGATAAAATCTTTCTTTCTTTTTTTTTGTGATCACCGAGTCTTTCTCCATTTTCTCGTGAAATGTACAGGGGCTTGGTGAAACTCGGTGAAACGATTAGTAGTGGCAGACGACACGTACAATTTATACAGCGGTCTCAAGCCACTCGTTAATATCCACTTTCTTTCCTTTTCCATTCCATTCCGAACGTGTTCCCTCTCTGCAGCGTTTTTCAACGCCTCCAGAAATGTCCTTTCCTCCGCCATTATTTATCGCTCACACACCAGAGGAAATGTATCTATTCTCCTTTCGCAACGTTCGTTTGCGCATTATTATTATTTCTTGTTGCTTGGTCTCCATGAACAAGTTTCGCAACGAGTAACTCAGACCCATGAGTGGCTAAGCGTTTGCGGCTTCTTGGTTTGCCCGTTTAATGGACACAGTAAAAGTTGCTTACACACACACACACTCTCTAAACAGCAATACTCCCCATCCGCTATTTTCTTTTTCAACTAGGGCAATTTGGAAAATTTTGCACATTATTATGATACACCGCGAGTCCTATTACTTGTGCCTTCCTCTCTACTGGAAATGCTGCTTGCTCACTCACTTGATCTTGGTCTTTGTTCTGGACGAAAAACTTTCATCGTTTCAACCAGGAGTAAGTAAGTATAAGTACGTGAATGTACTTATTTCTCTTTCGAAGGTCAACTTTAGTTTTTTGGTTCCATCCCAGGCCATGTAGTCCAGTGCAGTTGTCCGGGGGCTGTACGTATCCTACAATTACAATGTGGCGCTACAAGTTCTTGCAAACAACTTTAGCGGACTCAACTTTTTCTCACATTTGCAACTCTTTGCAGGCTCAACTTGAAGCAGGAGAAAATCCCGTTCACGTGTGAACGTGGAATACGTGAGCAACGCCATGAATGGGATCGCAAAACCCAACAATGCCCGACATCACATTCCCATGCTCGTTTATGTTTTTGTACATCTCTTTGCTTTACGAGTGCCTCTGTGTACTTGCTTATCATGTGTACCTGATTTTTAGCGCAACCAAATAAGAGAATTGGGATCCACAGAAAACTTAGACGCAACGTGCGTCACTCCGCGTTTAATAAAAATGGATGGATGACGTTGCTTTGGCTTCCTTCAAAGCTCACAGGAATTATTAATGCGGTCGTGTTGTATGCTAACACTCATTTACACCTTCTTGATGAAAGCATACCCTCAATGTAACAGTGAAGCGAGCTAGGAGCACTGCAAAAGCAAAAGTGTGTCATTGTCACTGCAACACTTACATGGCTTCATTTCTAAGTACCATCACCTGACAAAACGTACGGAGTCACTCTCCAGATGGAAGTTTGCTAGCTCATGTTGGAAGACAGAACAGAACTAACACTCAATGGATGGTGAGTCTCACCGATGAGCCGATTGACACCGACAAATCATCTGTGATCCCACTAATTATTGTTTTATTATTTTATTGAAACTGTCAGGCTGACAAATATCTCAGAGAATTGCTGAAAATTGGCTCCCAGTAATCCTGAACAATATTTTTATGCTAAATTATAGAATGAGGGTGAGTAGTGAGTGATATGAAGCAGTCGCGTTTCTCCACGCTACCTTGTCAACTTTTTTTCTGACGTGGACGTGACTTGCCACAAATTAAATGAAATTGCGGAGGAAACTATTTTGTCGTGTACCACATATCGTATTTTTTTAAAGTGATGAGTTAAACTATGTATCACCAGGCATGACGGCAGAATAAAGGTCATTTTGATGACATCTACTTATAAGCCACCTTCTCCAGTCTAATTATGCGACATTGTTTTTGTGTAAAGAATGTAGGCGCATGATTATTCCATTTTGCTTGAAATGAGATTCTGGATGCAGACCAGGTTAAAAAATGGGATCTTGGCAGGCGGCCTTCCATCTCCGCCTAAATAAATTAAATAATGGCAACTTTTCCCGTCATTTTGTTGTCCCCAGCTCATTTTTTATCCCAAAATTCGCAACAATTTGTTGTTGTGGAGGGAAGAGCGGTGACGGCGTAATTTGATCCAAACTTTCATGATGATGATAAAGCTTTTTCATGCGACAAAAATAATTATTTATGTGAGGCAAGACGAAGAAGAATGATTTAGCACATCGAAAACGGACTGAGGGGCAAAGCATTTCGGCCAGCTTCTGTTGGGATTTTCCGCAGTATATTTTGCGGGGGATGTCCTTCAAGCAAGAACATGCCTGCCAGGGTGCTCCCCCAAAGTCATGCTTGCATTTGGCACGATGCTACACCGGAAACGTTTCTTTGTTGATCGTGACTCCCGACACACGGAAAATTTATTACTCTCGCTTGGCTCAGAAATTGAATTGGATTTTTTGGGGGTGAAGTGAGATTCCCAGTTGTGGAACATCTCCGATTTTTTTTTGAAGATGACGTCCATTTTAGCTCAGTCTGTAGGTAGACACCACTCGCGTTCCGCCACTGGGAATTCTAATGCTCCTGCCGATCCGGCCTGAGGCACAGACAAGAGTCCGCCTACAGACCTTACTTAACATTTTGGATGTACTTACTTCCCAGTATTTTTGCATTGCTTACTTCTCTGAGGGCGTGGCGTTGCCCTTTGATGGTCGCAGCTTTTTTCTCCATTTCTCGTGTAACTATGCTATTTTTTGCCAAAAACACCAGGGCAATTTGTGAGCAGGTTGCCTTCAATTAATTCATTCATTCCTCCTGTGAGTGAGTGACTCGCTTTATCATCAGCCAAAATCAGAAACTTGACGCGTTAAAATTGTCTACGATTACGTTTTACATCAAAACCATTACCGAAGCTAAATCCAACTTATTCTGGTGGCCTTCAAACCCTCAAAGCTTTCGTAGCAAACTTTCTCCATCGGCTTCTCAAATTTCAAATTGGTTGTGGTAATTTCATGGAGTTTAAAAATCCCAGTTTTTTCTTCGTCAGTCGACTCTATAAGTACAAAATGTGATGTCTTGATCCCTTTCTCCGTCATCGTACCATAGTTTCTTTGTGCGTCCTTCATGTATGTACTCCTGTGGCAGTAACTGAACCACTTTACGAGCGCATTTCATCCATGAAAACAATTAGGTAAATGGACCGACTACGTAAGTATTTATCCGACTCACAACATGAAAAAAATGCATTTGAATAATTAAAAGAGTTGGTCTGGATCCACCACTCTGGTAACCTCACACAAGCACAAAGCTTGTACAATGGGTTTCCTCCCCATAAAACTTACAGGCGCCGCCCACAATCACATACAAACACGAGTACCTTCTCCCTCCACAACAGTTTTCGTTTCCCCGAATGCTAATACGTTTTTCACTCAGCCACGGACATTATTTTCGTCGTTACACCACCACCCTGAAACTGCGAGTGAGTATATGCGAGATGAATAGACGCCGGAAATGCTATAAATACGGCCAAGTTTGACTTTATTAAGCCATTATTATTGTTCATGTTGGCAACGGCGAAATGACCAGTTGAAGCTGCGACATTCATTTCCATGTCGGCCGGCATTTTCCATTTATTTCTGCTCGATTCAGTCGCAGTTTTTTGTTAAACTTTATGGGAACAATATGGACTCATCAAGGACTATTGAAAATATTTAGGTTGCAAGTAAGCATGTGTGCAGTCCGGTTGATCTCTCTATGCAAAAGCTATTGAGCGGGGTTGAATTCGATTAAATAGCCGATAATTCTCTTCGCGTTTGACAGCGCGGATCCCCAAGATAGAAACGACTAGCACTGTAAATAGAAGCTTACTTATAGGAGAAGCTAATCTGGAGATTTCTCTCGGTTAGGTCCAATTCACCGGGGCACTTGATTGAGAGTGATCGAATGGGATCTTGTGAAAAGTGGGGGTAGGCGGTTGGCTGTAATATTTTACGAAGCACTACAACTCACTCTGGAGTGCCATAGGTCCAATTCACCGAGGCACTTGATTGAGAGTGATCGAATGGGATCTTGTGAAAAGTGGGGGTAGGCGGTTGGCTGTAATATTTTACGAAGCACTACAACTCACTCTGGAGTGCCTATTGCACCTACTTCTGTACTTGTGTTACCTTGATGCCTCGTGAAAGGGTGGTGGAGTGTCAAAAAGTACGTCTCTCTCCCTCTCTTTCTCTGCCTCCGAAATTTATTCAAAATGGTTGAGGTTACTCTCCTGTCAAACTAATTCAATACAAAGTGCTCTCACCAGAATTCTCCGCAGCGCAGAATTTCGTATCCCCCCCTTCATCCTCTCCTCCATTTAGTATGCGAGGAACTAGTAACTAAAAGATGTATGTACTTAAGACCCACTTCTTTAACGGGAAAACTGCCTCCTTTAACTCCGCCAGCATTTTAGCGGGAGGACGTAATAAGGCCTGACACGTTCACTTTGCATTTGAAAGAAGCACTCACTCTCNACTGCCTCCTTTAACTCCGCCAGCATTTTAGCGGGAGGACGTAATAAGGCCTGACACGTTCACTTTGCATTTGAAAGAAGCACTCACTCTCGGATCGTCGTCGTCGTCATTCACTTGATGCAGCGCTAAGAGTTACGGTCGAACCTCCTCCTGCTCAGCCGCCGTTGGATTATTCATCCTCTCCCGAACAAAATGCCTCTTATTCTCCGCTATCTGAGAGCACATACATTTCAAAATCTGACTCCTTGCCCGACGCTATCAAATATTTCCAGAGAATGACGAAAAGAAAAACATGTTTTTCGGACGGAGTGGATGCAGGAGGAAGAGTAGACTTTTGTGTGCATTAATTTTTAAGCAGATTTTAAAGCCCCGAGCAGTACAGGGGCAAAGTCAAAGCGGAGGGGGGAGGAGAGAGTGGGATATCTGTACATATGTATGCTGTGTGATGTTGTCGTTCTCCTCTCACTTTCCCCCATCCACTTAGCATTAGCAATTTATGTCAGTTATGATAATGATGATGCATTATTCCCTTACTTAATATCTGTCAGGCCCTAAAAAGTAAGCATTTTACTTATGAGGAGAAAGTACACTCATTTCTCATCCTTTACGGCTTACGCAAGCCTTTCACGAATAAATATTTGAATTACTTCACCCGCCGACCCTCTCCTCCCAACAGAGAAGAGGCTTTCCCCGCCGCCAGCCATGCCCTCGCTGCAAGAATGAATGTCTGAAATTCAGCGAGCAGTCTGTTGCGGTGGTGGTTAGCTCGCCCTCGAGAAGGAGGCTGGATGAAGAAGGAGGTCCTTGACGAACAATATGATCCTTCCCTTTGTAACTCGGGCCAGAGTGGAAGTACTACTCATTCGTCAACGTCACACATTGTCTCATCTTCTTCATGATTCTGGGGGCTTACTCTTTGACGTTCCATACTGAAATGTCTAAAGTGAAGACCGTGCCTTAGAGTACATAAAACAATACGTTTTCGCATTAATTGTCCATGAATGAGACAGGAGGTAAATAAGAGTTACGAGCAACAAATCTCACTTAACTAAAAGCAGGAAAGCTTTTCTAGATTCACATCATACTCTCTGATTTGTTTGGTTTATGAATCCATTTGCGTATGAAATCACTGACAGTGATGCCTCGAGGACACGCCACATCAAACCTCACCAGACTCAATACTGATCGAGTTGCACACTCACTATTTACTACTACTCTGTACATTTTATGAGGGTTTTTTACATCATGCCATGTCGCTTAGAGTCTTCTGGAATTCGAGTGAAAGCTATAAATGATGATTAGATATTTGTTGGGATGAGCAGCAACATCCCCACAAGGCGTTTATCTTGCGAGCGAGTAAGTTACGATCACGATCAATTCTGACATTTCATGATATCGAGTATGTCTTCCCTAGCCACGAGAAACCGAATACACAACCATAATTTACTTGCTCGTTTTTATTTGCCTGCTTTTATTTGGAAAAAGTTGTGTCTTTTCTAGAGAACTCAATTAATTTCATAATCAAGTCCCGGGGGCAATCTGAGATACACATTTAAAAAAAACTTTTTAAATTATTTATCTATCCAACTTGTACGTGTAAATATTGATGCGAAAGACTTGCTAAATAGTTGTGGAGTCAGGGGGAATGCTATCACTAGAGGATTGATGCGCGATCCAGATTGCAAACCCAACAAAAAAGTTTCCATGCGATGAGTAGATAGATATATTTAGTTGTAGCCTCTTTTTGCATCTGCACTTAAGCACCATCAACAACTCGAGCATAGTAGATTCAACAAGGCCTTATTTATTTACAAGACACGTAGACGCAAACTTCATTTTTCTAAAAAATCGACTGGTGTTGTTCATTTTCCATCAAGCCAGTTCGTGATTTTCGCCGTGGTACCTCAGCTCACGACGACGACACAAGTGCCCATCTTCGTCATTTCCAACTGTGGAAGTGAGCTGGCGAACATGGTTGCGGTGGCTCAGTAAAAGAGTGGCATGTAAAGCCTCTCCGAGGTGTCACAACTCGTTTTTCTTCCTTCCCGGAAAATATTATTATTATTTTCAATTTTTGGTGGAAGGATAGAGTCGACGAGATGGGAAAGTGGAGGAACAGTGGAGCAGCAAGCAGCAGCGCAGACATACACGAAACGGAGACATACATAAGTAAATATAGAAGTACACGAAAGCCCATCCTTCCCCTTCCGAGAAAGTTTATTTTCGAGAGGATCGGATGTTGTACGATGAAATAAAAAGTTTTAGTATTAGTAGTAGTAGCAGCATCATGTAAACGCTGAACGTTCATTGCAGAGGCGATGGTAGACGAGAAAGCAATAAAGCCTCGACACAAGATAAATATGTTGCAGCAAAATACTTCCTTT
>JAHZNH010000448.1:0-11268 GCA_027744355.1 Tyrannoseira gladiata
TCAACAGAAAAAGTAATGTTTACTGGAAGATGAATTCTTCTTGATGTGCAAGGTCATTTCTGATGCCGTAATGGCAGACACCATTATCATCATCATCACCAACCCCACAATCATTATTATTATTGTCATGATCATCCCGTTTCAAGCTAGTTTTATTCAAAGCTGAGGCATCATACTCATCACTACTACTGCAGTCGTCATGATCATTTTCATCAAGTAGAGATAAGGCAGACAACTCGGAGGAAGAGTGAGACAAGCGTGATGATGAGCCCACAAAGGATTCCGCATCAGCCTCAGAGTCACTGATGGACTTGGTCATGATGCTACTACAGTTCCCGCTGTCGTTCGAGCGACAGTAGAAGCGACCATTGTTGGTGTCATCGTCATCACTACTGCCACCACCAATATCATCACTGCAAGAAGTGCTACTCGAGCGAGATATTGCTTGAGCTTGAGCGCGTCTCTCTTGAGAAGTCATGTCGACAACTTGGTCTCCAAACATCTTCCTCAACTCCCGATCCACCGTATCTCCACAAGACGATCGTCCACGCGCATCAACATCGTGGCACATTTTCGTTCCCTCTATAATTAAACAATGAAGTCGCATTAAGTACTTATGAGTTAGTGGGAGTAAGATTCGAGGCCTTTCCGGAATTCAATTATCCTCATTGGATGGATGGATGAATGGATGGCGGGTCTGTTCAATGGGTGACAATGCATAAAACATCCCAATGTACCGTGAACGAAGGAACAACCACATCCATCCATGAAGTTTTGCGACTTTGTTTGAATTGCCAAGCTAAAAATACTTGTTTGTTGGTCTGCCATGCACGCTCTTCCTATCTATAATGCTTTCTACTTTTGATATCTGTGAACACATGATAACGCGGAATATGCTCACTAGCGAGAACCTATACAACTTCAGGATTCTGCTCACTTTTCCGCATTATCATTCGCCGATAATCACATGGCATTCAGACGAGGTGGCTCGTGTGCCGTGTGCCATGCTAAGTAAACAGTAATCTGAAAAATGTTTGCTGTGGACTATAATGTAAGTGAGTGTGCATTCGGCTCAACTCCCATCCCAATTTTATTTATTTAGCATCACACCACGCAACATTACGAGAAGGAATGAATGCTCAATGAAGTGTGACTACCAAAATAGAAGCATTAAGGATGCATCTCATGCTCCCATACTACTTACATACTTATGGATGCCTGTTTTCTTTCTCCGATGAACATATTATTTTCATGTCATTCAAGAATTTCTTGTGTTTGCATCTATTTATCTTCGAACTTGGCTTTGGCTTCCGAACAATTTTTTCCCCCACAGGAATTGAGAGCCCGAAAAAAAACAGAAGAAGGGAAGCAGCAGCAGCAGCAGCAAATCCTTGGCTAACAAAAAGTTGGCGGCCAGTTTTCAACTTTTTTAATACATTTATTTTGGACTTTAGTCATCATCATCATCAGCATCCACATTGTGGTCTCCACTCCACATGCCAACTTTTCCCTTGTCCCTTGAGCAATATAGAGGAAACTGAAGGGCATTCTCTCTCGAAATTACCGAAAACTTTTAGCTCCCAATTTCCTGAGGTGGAGATTTCACGAGTTCAATGCAAAGAAAGCGAGATGAATTCACTTAACGAGTAATTTGAAACTTCTCAATGACTTCATCGACGTTTCGAGCTGGCGCGAAACGTGGTAATTAGCAGAACTTAGAATACAGTGTGAGGTGGATTAATTAGGTGGATGAATATGCACCTATGCTTCCTTTTTTTCAAAATGTAAAAGACTTTTTCAGGGACGATTTCGGGCTGAGGAGGATAATTGGAGTGCCAGTCATTCTTGTGGAACGACAAAAATATGTCGGGGAAGGAATGACAATTATGAATTTTTTATGCAATGAAGTGACATCCTCCAAAAAGTAAGTATATCTTCATTTGCATAACCAGGCGAATGCTTTCTTTTGTTCAGTATTCCCTCTGTGGATGACCTTGTCCCCTCAAAATGTTCACTGGGACTGGGATGTCGTGTCGTAGCGTGGTGTGGCGTGGCGTGTGTCGGAAGTGTGGCGGAGAGATGGTGGTGGAGAGATAACTCTCCTTGATATGAAGAAGAAGAAAGCAAGTATGGCATGTTACTCACCTCCGTCGTGTAGAAAGGCTCGGCGCCATTGGCGGCGGACACCATGTGAATGATCTGGTTGTAGCGGGTGTCCCTGATGTCAACCTCGTTGAGGTTATTTCGGGCGAGGATGTCCTCCCAGTGGGCCCTCTTTATGACTGGAAGCGACAGCAAAAGTTTCCAATAGCATATTTCATTATCGACTTTCCATGTAATATTTAAGTACTTATCTCTCTCTCGTGCATTATTTGCAAGATGGGATGATGACGGAATACGATAATGGAATGAATAGATATTATTCTAGAGAAGGAAATATGAGAGACCAATTCGGTGCTCCACTTACATGCAGATGCATCCATGGTTCCACGGTCGCAAATGATGAGGACATCGCGTTCGATGGTCTCCGCCATTCGGAAGAACACGCTCTCTATTTGCATCATTGTCCGGAGGAGTTCCTCTTGGAACCGGAAAGCTTTATAATTTTGAAAAAGGTTCGTTCGCTAACGACACATACACAAGGAGTCTCCCATCAAGAGCAAATTGACGATATAAAAACTGAACGGATGTCTTTCTCACTCTCACACATTCAAACACAGATCAAGCAAATAAATTCTTTAAAGCGAAATCCTTTTATGCTGATTTCATTACATACTACTATCAAACTTGTTCATTCATATCAGAAAGCATTTCCCATCCCCACAAAAAAAAAATAAATTTTGCTTGTTACAGGTGAGTACTAAATACGTCAATTGCTTCTGCTAAAAATACTGGTGAGCGTGATCTCTCAAGGTGAAGTATTAAAATAGGAGCTGGATCATGTCATATCAATCCATATTATCCTTCAGGAATTTCGAGTGACATTGAAATCTCCCAAGAGGCGATTGCCTCTTCCTCACAGGGGAAAAGTACAAGCATGTGCATGCATGCATACATCTCTAGCAAAAAATATGATGGATTGACGACTCCCAATCCCAATCCTGAAAGTCAGAGCGATCAACGTACCACCACCTCGTCTCAAATCACCCCAGAGGAAAGAAACGAGACGAAAACGACACGGAATTTTTTCTCACCTTATTGCACGCTCACTCCCATGGAAAAAATAAACGATGTGATGGGATGGTGGCAAACGATCATAAATCAATTCCGTAAACGAGTCAATTCGTTTTTCCCCCAAATCCGTGCCCCTCTCAACCACTGCATCTTTCTCTCCTTGAAGGAAAGGAACCAGGAAAAAAAAACTTGTTTCTTCTCCATTCCATTCCACTCCACTTCTCCTCACATGTGGATAAAAATGTTTCGCAAGTGTGGTTGATAGTTTGCGTCATAAGGAATTGCTGTAGGTACTACTCACTCAGTATCACTACACCATCATCCATTCCTATGTGTTGCCCTGGATATAATCAAATTAGCGAGCGAGTTCCCCACCGCATATTTACATAACGTATAAACACAATACGCAAAACAAGCTTTAATTCAATTAAGTAGATAGGAGCGAGCATGCTTCCATTTATTTTCGAGACCGTCATTTCCAGAGATTTCCGTCCAGGACAAGGAGAAAAAGTGGGCTCGTCAGTGTTCCTATCATAATTATCGTCTCTATCATCATTGCCATCATATCACTTTCCCGTTCGGCCTCGCACCAAGACTGGGAAAGTATCTCACCGGAGGGAAATCGTTAGACGGTGGGAATGAGGTTCGTAATTATGCCTTCGGAGGGTGAAAGTTCTCACGTGGAATCGCATGCCACACTAACCACCCTACTATTAATAGTTGTAGTACGAACACCATACCATATGTAATTGAATGCGGAATGGAATGAGTTCTCAACGAGCTTGGACTAGGACAGCACTGCAGGCTACAGCCTATATAATTCAATTAACGATGTGGGAATAAGTACTTGTTATTTAGCGCTACATATTTTTCAATCCCGGGATGGATCGAGCCTTCACCTGTCACAGAACTATGAAATTTCGTGGTGTTGTCAACATCAAATCTCTATCTGTGAAGGAGAGGAAGCTTCAAGGTTTGACCAGCTACTTAATTAAGTGGTCCGACTATACCTACTTAACTCACTCTTTTTGTCATGGAAAATCGAGAAGTACACGTGAGCAACCACACATCCACAAATTATTCACACGTTGCTCACTTCAGAGAAGGCTATTCAAAAAATTGATTGGAAAATGAAAATCCCCTTAAATATCCCGCTTGACCTGAGTTTCCCCTTTCGAGAATGTAAAAAAAGTCGGGAAATGCCAACATTAAATAACAAAGCAATCGACTTACTGATGTACCTCTCTCGACCTTGAAACCAGGAACTGAGGCATTCTTTCTTGTTTAATAAAAAAATGCGAGAAGAAGAACAAAAAAATACTCCCGTAAAATCTGGCTAGACTAGACTACCTCGTCTCTTCCCATTTGCATGCCACAGACAATGACGACCATTGGCTCACCCTCGGAGAAAGAGTTTCGGTTACTCCGGCCACATATTTTTTTTTAAATGACTGTTCCCCACCTCTCGCCTTTTTCTTTTCTTGACTGGATGAATACACCATTAACTCCGCTCGTTATGTTGTCACAGCGCTATCAATATTTCAGTCTGCTCGTGTCGACTGTCTCTTCCTGAATATGCCTAGGGCACTGGTATTGATTTGAGGGGAGGGGGAAATATAATTCCCCGGCGAATTCTTTTTCACATCAGAGGCGGTCAAACCCTGTTCATTTGGGGGTACAAGTTCTTCCTCCAATATTATTCATGAAATTTATCCGGGCAAATTTTCAAGGTGGCCTGAGTCAATTTCATTAAACTTTCCAGACGCTCATTACTACACGAGCGGGGATTCCTACCAAAAATCCGATTTTTTAGCACAAAATGTGGAATGAGTTTGCCTGGACTGGATTGGACTTGAGCTGAAATGCATTAGCTAACGAGTCAATTCGAGCCTCGAACCAATTCCAGACTCCAGGCACTGGAGCGAAGGAGTCCCGAGTGCTGACTCCAGGTCATAAAATTGAGTAGTAAAAACTCGTGCCCATTTAAATGCAAATTTTTCCCAAATAAAAAAACCCTTTCTCATATTTTCCCTCCCTGGATTTCATTAAATATGAAAGGCATTTGCGTATGCACGGGAAGGAAGTTGACACTCTCACGAGCAATTTAGTGTTCAATGAGGGAGATGTAAGTAAATAGCATCACAACAAAACGTTTTTTCTTCAAGGGCGGAGGTAATCAGAAGAAATTCGAAACATGTGCTGCCCGCCTAACATTGCATATCATATCCTCACGCGAAAAGCTAAAGCGGATTCTTCTTCATTCCTTTGTCTTTTCCCCAAGGCTAACAATAAGCAGAACTGGCGGAGTGAGTACAAAGCCACAGAAAATTGAATACGGGTGAGTCCTCCGTTGCTAAATTAAGTGAGTAAGTAAGTAGTGCCATGTGTTGTTGGTCATCGCAATATACATATTTCCCCCTTCAAAGTGAAAAGCAAGGTCAACAAACTATGACTCCTAAATGAACAATGTCAAGTCATGCCCCCACTATGTACACACTTTTTTGCTAAGGGAATGAGATAAAAATCGTGTGCCTTTTTTCTAGCTTTCCGGAGCAACTTTCATATTCATGGGATTTGCAATTCTTAGGTCCAATCCATTGTAGTAGCCAACGAGATATTGATCGTTATTTGTTTCACAACTCCATTAAAACTTTTTTCCCCTCCTGATAGCGTGGAGTCACGAAGCCTGGGGAATTGGGCTCAGCAACCGACCAAAAACGAGCCAGAAGCGATGCTGCTCCTCGTGATGCTCCTCTATTTGAATGTGTAGGTATGGAACGGGAATAATAACTGCGAAATAAGCTAGTAATATCGATCCCTATCGTTCAGGGATGTTTGCTTCCCCTTGGAGGTCACTCTCGGACTATCATCATCAGTCAATTCTCAATGCAACTGGATTGAGTTGGATAGGGAGGAGAATCTCTTCAGAAAAGTCTGTGAAGTAATCAGGATTTGTTTTCGAGTTTCCCGTCAATTTTCCCTTGTTTTTGTTTTTTGAGGAGTAGCCAACCATTTTGTGTAGATGCCATTACTATTACTCCACAAAAACTCAATTTGCTTGTGCATGTTTATCAGGATCTTCGAATGAACGGACCTCAAGGGGAAATGATAGCGAGGACTAATAAGAAACCTCCAGATAGTAATCATGATTGACGGGAAAGGAAACGCAGGTTGGGCTACTCAAACTCGAATTCTCCACATTACCCCCGTTCGCATGCCATCAACCCTGTTTTGATCTGATTAAATATGCCGTACTACTACTGGAGGAGAAGTTGATGGATGGAAGCATTGATGTGATGTTGACGTTTCTTTTTGTGAGACGTAGAGCAGGCCACCTCAGAGAGGAAATTTGCATGTGGTGAGGCCATTGTTTTTTTCCTCACGAGAATTGCTCCCCATCACAAAAAATATTGATTGCGAAAGCATTCACCAATAATCATAACTTTCACTTTGTGAGTTGATCCCCAACTCGACACAAACAATAATCATAAGAGAAAATGTACGAAATAATGTAATGCAAATGGCTACGTGGGAGGACAGATCGGTTACGGAAGTTGGGGAATGAGAATGTTTCTCGAATTCGAACTCTGGTCCTCGCTCCATATTGAAACTTGTGAAAAAGGGAAATTCCCAATGTGATTTATTCCAGCAACTCACGGAACTTTTCTTCCAGGGAAGCAAAGTAGTATCAAATTTCTTCTATCTATATGCGAAATCAGAGCATCCTGGAAACACGAGAGGGAGGAAGGTCCCTCTCATCATCGTTATCATGATTTGCTCCAAACAGATGAGGACTTAAATAGGAGAAGCCAGACTATTTGTCTTGGCTCCTATTCCCTAGTCCCAATCGCGAAGTTGACTGTTGTCCCATGACAAGAAACTTATTCTGCGAGTTGGATCATGTAGCCAATTATTATGCAAATACTTAATGAACACTCGCTCAGTGAATCACGTGTAGCGCGGACTGGGGAAGCAGATGACTCATTCTGAGGAAAACAAGCAGGCCTCCCGCTCACATTTCTCCTTTTGTCTGGGGAATTAAACCAGACTTCCAGGGGAAAAGCAAAGCTGTAAATTCTAAAGCTGAGGACCTACCATTTAGAATGCAACGCTACAGGCTCACAAACCACTTTTTGAGCCCCCTCCCTCCGGCCGGCGTTCCGTACTAAATGGATGGCCCCAGTTGAGCCATTCTAGCGTTTTTGGTGCTGGGGGATCTTTCTCGGTGAAAATTGAAATCCTTGATCATGGCCAACTTATTGAATGGTACGCTTTGATAATGTATCTGGAATTAGGGGTACTCTAAAATCCTTCCAATAGTAATCTACTTTATTCGGATATTTCTCCCATTCAGTTACTATTTACTACTAGTTTCGCCCTCAAGCACATAATTAGTTTTTGAAGGAGGGAATTTTTGTCTCACTCCNGGTACTCTAAAATCCTTCCAATAGTAATCTACTTTATTCGGATATTTCTCCCATTCAGTTACTATTTACTACTAGTTTCGCCCTCAAGCACATAATTAGTTTTTGAAGGAGGGAATTTTTATCTCACTCCTCAAAAACTGAATTTGATTAGGGGGAGACCTTGGGGAATCAAATTCAACGAGCTTCACCCACGTCATCATCCCCGCCATTTACCGCGAGGTCCACTCAAAAAAACGGATTGAATTTGGATCGGCTCAACTCAGCCCACTCACCAACGTTATATTCTTCTTCAAAAACGAAAAAATCCTCAAGTGTCCTTGATCCAATGAATTCAATCTTGTGCTTCTCCACTTCCATCCACATCCACCCGGCTGGCTCAGCTCAAAAGGATTCTTATTTGCTCGAAAAAAAAACTTCCAGCTAATCCTTGATGTATTTATTCAAGAGGCATATTATTCCCTTGAAGAGGGCTTCATGGTGGAGGTAGTCATATAATTAGCAAAAACTTTTGCTGGGGAAACCCTATAAGCCCTAAAAATTTCTTTATTTTCACACGGATTCCTTCCTCCGAAATGTCGAATTGGTGCCTTCCTCCTCTCGAGGATTTCTGCTTTGTTGGTCTGATCATTCCTCATCAAAATCGAACCAAGACCATCTGCGACCATTATTCCACCATTTTTTCCCACGAATTCTCTCAAATGGAGGCAACAGCGCTTCAACAAAATGAGCGCTCATATTTGTATTTCCTTCCTCCGCCTGTCAATTCCTCTCTCTCCATCGTGGTGACAGGTGTTTGCGAAATCCCCCGAAGCCCATATTCCGTATTCACGGGGCACACAAAATTGCACTCGCTAGAAATTTCGCGTCTACATATGCATGCACAACTCGCGGCGAACGACAAGACCAGCCAGCCAACCAACCAACCAAATCAACATCAAAGGTAAACACTCCTCACAAATCAATAAAGAAATCGCAAGCCATCAAGAGACATTCTGGATATCACTCGATCCCACTGCGATTGATTACAGGACTGATGGGAGAACCATTTTTTTCAAAGGGGAACAAACATCAAACTCCCCATCATCGTTTCCCGTTTCCCATCCAATTTCATGTTTACGTTTGATGATGATGATTCCCATTCTCAGGGAAATTTCCATTCAGCCACTCTGTTCACTCTTCCTTTGCGAATCCATTCATTCGGATTAGATGACAATTTCAGCGCTTTTCCTTTCCCGATTCTAAGTTGCAGAAGGGGAATCTTGCTGAATGGGATTCAGAAGCCGGGATAAAGAAATGCATTGATTCTCTCATTCACTCTCACAATCACTCATTCATTCCTCTCCGTACCTTTGCTCCTTGTGGGAGATCGATTTCTTATTTCTAGAAAGTATTTATGTAGTGGGCGCGAGTGCAAATAATAAATCGAAAGCGATTTTTCAGCACAATCTTCTTAAAATCTAGAGGCAAAAGTATTAAAGCGAATGCAAATTCCACTCGAGAATTTATTTTTTTCCCCTTTTCCAATCGCTGATGTCATAAAACAGGAGGGGAGAAAATGAAAATGAAATCGATTCTCATTTCTCAAATTCGGAACGATTCCTGTTTTAAACAGGGTATAAATAGAAGGATAAAGAAATGCATTGATTCTCTCATTCACTCTCACA
Source organism: Tyrannoseira gladiata (assembly GCA_027744355.1). Taxonomy (NCBI): domain Eukaryota; kingdom Metazoa; phylum Arthropoda; class Collembola; order Entomobryomorpha; family Entomobryidae; genus Tyrannoseira; species Tyrannoseira gladiata. The sequence goes on from JAHZNH010000448.1 coordinate 9,266, forward strand.
ATCACTCATTCATTCCTCTCCGTACCTTTGCTCCTTGTGGGAGATCGATTTCTTATTTCTACAGAACAAATCTAGAAAGTATTTATGTAGTGGGCGCGAGTGCAAATAATAAATCGAAAGCGATTTTTCAGCACAATCTTCTTAGAATCTAGAGGCAAAAGTATTAAAGCGAATGCAAATTCCATTCAAGAATTTCTTTTTTTCCCTTTTCCAATCGCTGATGTCATAAAACAGGAGGGGAGAAAATGAAAATGAAATCGATTCTCATTTCTCAAATTCGGAACGATTCCTGTTTTAAACAGGGTATAAATAGAAGATTTCCCCCACTCCCGCAAGTTTTTTTACGTCATATCGAGCCGATTTCTGAGTTTTTGATTTAGTTCGTGTTATTTAATGAGGACCGACACCACTCACTACCACCGGTGAGGTGGTAGGTAGATACTCTCAGGGATTTTTGTTTCTGTGAGTTCAGCCTTCCTTTTTTTTCTTTTTCCTGCCCTACCACACACGAACTTGATCAGCATCACACCTCTGTCAATGTCAGGGATTTATAGGACGGGTGAGTGAGGCGAACAACGTTTCTCCATCTCATTTCATTTTAGCCTCACGTAAAAAGCGTTACTTTTTTAGTGCTTCAATCAAACAAACTGCTTCAGGTTCGGGCAGACGTGGCAAAAAAACCCGCGGCTAACAATAGTAAAACCCAAACCTACGGACTTCAACGGGTTTTGATTGGCAGTGGAATGGGTAAATTTTAAAAGCTGCAAGCTTCGCGGGCTACTTTTTACTCTATGGCTCAATGAGACATAATGTAAAATTTTTATAATTCTATTTGTAACCGTTAAAATCCACTTTCATTTTTCATGGGGGAGGGGAGTACTCCTGAAAACCCGTGGACTGCTTAACCCTGTCAAAATCTACGGCCATATCTGGGTTCTGGTTTTGCTCCTCGCTTAAGTCGTTCTAAAATTGGACTGGCAAATCAAATTTTATTTTTCGGGATTGGGATTGGATCTTCAGTGTCAGTGGATTTTTATTGGAGGTGGCGAATTTATTTATTCCATTTTGAGATCATCGAAGCTCTAAATAAATTTCTGAGCTCTGGACTCTGCTCTAAAGTCTATACTCAGATTTGCACTTGGCCGTGACCTGACACATGGGATTGAGCTTTGTAAAAAAAAGTGTGATGAACCTCGGGTGAGAAAGACCATGAGATTTTTTTTAGAATCCCATTTTCTTTTCATGTGCTAGCCACGTTACGGAAATGTGGCAAAGTGGCAATCGCACCAGGCCTGTCACAATTTCCCCGGTCCTGTCGTTAATTTCCCCCGAAAAAAAAGCCTGAATGTCAGCCGTGACCTGACACATGGGATTGAGCTTTGTAAAAAAAAGTGTGATGAACCTCGGGTGAGAAAGACCATGAGATTTTTTAGAATCCCATTCTTTTCTTTCTCATGTGCTGGCCACGTTACGGAAATGTGGCAATCGCACCAGGCCTGTCACAATTTCCCCGGTCCTGTCGTTAATTTCCCCCGAAAAAAAGCCTGAATGTCTGGTGGGCCCCCTCCCTGATGAATATTTGTTTTGGCAGTGATTAATACCTTGGTCTCTGCTCTGTAGGGGAAACAAAGGAAATGGCGAAGCGGATGGATTCAAACGGAATCCATCTCATTCTGTGAATTCCATTCGGAGTACACATGATAATACATTATGGTTGTTGGTGTGATGGCGATCACACACCAACAGTTCCGATCCAATCCTCTTTAATTCTTTTCTTTTTCTGAGGTCCCGCGAAAGGAAAATGGAAACAGAATTCTGTGAAGTGATGCGATTCCACAGCATCAAAATACGCAAAGCCGACTTGCAATAAATTTTCAAAAAAAGGAAATTGCACAAAAGTTCCACAAAAACAAAGCAACAAAGAATGAAGCACGGAGGCAGAATAAGATTGAACTGCGATTACCTTCCTCCTCGCTCAACTCGGAGAACTTGATGCCGCCCCT
>JAHZNH010000449.1:0-14931 GCA_027744355.1 Tyrannoseira gladiata
CCTACTACTACTACCCACCCACCATAATTTTTTAATGGGGGAGCTAGCACTGGAACTGGAACGGAACGTGCTTTGAGGAAAGTTGAGCTTTCATAACTTCATAGAAATATTCCGTCTGGAAAGTTTTTGGTGCAGGTGAGAACTGAGGAGCGAGTAGGGATATCGTGTCGTAAGATCATTTTTTTCGCAACTTTCCGGAACACAAACACACGGAACAGTTGGTTGGAGACTTCAAAAGGAGAAAAAGTGGACAATGCCTCGTGTGAATTGTGACCGTGTGCTTTTTTGCAATATGCATAATGCATATGCGTGGTAATCTTATCATAAGCCGGAGCTGCAATGCAATGGTCACTCTCCGAGGGTTTAGGAAAGGGAAAAAGGATTTGTGGCGAAAGAGGAATTCGGATACAGAATTACTGGATTGCATAATCATTTCCGTTACACAAAAGACAGGACGGACTAATCCACTTCCTAGTTCCTGTGTCCTGTGCCAATGCGGAGAAATCCGAAAACAAAGCAGTATTTGTGCAGTTCGACCTCTGCGTTACCTTCATGAAGTGAAGGTGAAGGAAGTCATGATTGAACTGCCGGGTGCACTACCCAAACCCAAAGCAGCGGGAGCTATGTACATATATGTGTTTTTGACAACTGGACACATTTCCTCCATATGAGAATCCCATTTCAATTTATTACTGAATATATCTTGCTGTGCCCTCCATGAGATTTCGAAAATCCCCAATCAAAATGAAACCTGAGGGCTGCCACTTTCTCAAAAGTAGATTAAAACTTGAAGTTGAAGGGGGATCATATTCATCCCATTAATTTTGGAAGATTTTTATATAGACCGTCTCCCTTCTTCCGCAGTGAAGTCAAGGCGGTGGAGCTTAATGCGTGATCTGAAACTACGTTTCAGTTTCAGTCCACGTCAATGCGCCATGCAACGGCTCAAGGTGAAAATGAGCGGAAGGGCAGGATCAGCAATAACAAAACATCAACAACAACAACGACTAGCACACGCGATGGGTAAATACCTAATTACGTACAGCCTCGATCCGATCCCCGTGATAAGTAAATGGGGAAACCTGAGAATACCTCATCTCATGAGTAAGTACTTACCCAAGACGTGACCGAGGGGCAGGGGAGGAGGAGCTCAGGTTTCATAATTAGGCTCTTAATTACGCCTTTATGGGAAAGAAAGATAAAATATTGCTGTTGCGAAATTACATCAAGACCCAAGAGCTACTTTTCCTCGGGTTTGGGGAGCATTCCCAGTAAAATTGGATTTGCTGGATAAATATCCTGTTTACACACGTGATTTTTATTCTATTTCGGGGGGAAAAGAAGGGATATTAAATAAAACTGGGGGGAAAGTAATCCTTCTATCCTTAATATTTTCTTCTCCAGACTGGAGTATTTAGCTGGACTTTACATTGACCTTATTTCTCCGGATACTGTACCATTGAGCGCAATATTGTAGCATTCTTCCCCCATTACGGATTCTGCAGCTGCTCCAGCTGGATTTTGCTTCTGGACCAGCTGGAACTCGAACTGGAGTCTGGATGGAACTCCTCTTTATTTTTATGGGATTAAAAGGGAAGTAAATGAACTGTACTCCACACCAATCCACACAATGTCCAATCGGTTCATTCGGGGCCAAGAAACCAACCCGGAGTCCGTATTATTCTTCGCTGGAACGTAATTGAATCTCGTGTGGGCTACACTCTATTGTACGAGATGTACATGAATTGAGTGAGTAATTTCCCCGAGAAAGAGAGTGAGTGAGCAAAGGAGAAGGAACCAGCTCTGAATCTTTGAAAGGAGGAAAAAAGAAAAGATTAATTGAGAGCGGAGTAGACCCCCAAGCATTAATGCATTTTTCTCGGAAGAAAAAAAAGTCGTATTAACTTGTGCGGGAGGGATACAATTTCAAGGGATTTTCTCCCTCCAATTTTTTTCCAACCGGAAGTTTACTCACCCAGGTTAATCTGGTCCATGAATTGTGAGGGTGGACAAGTGCGACCGGCACTTGGGCAGATCCTTGCAGGTACTATCGTTATTATGGTTGACATCTATACCGACCTAACTATTAGGTATATTATAGTAGTTCATTGAATTCTTTTTGCGGCGTTTATGTCCCTCATTTCCCCTATTTTTGTAACGAACTTACAAACCAAAGGGGACTGGTCGGCCCCGCTCAGAATTAAAAAGGAGAAACGGAAAGTCAGAGGGGAACGCAAGCCACGACCCACGAACCGCCAGTTTCTCATTGTTAGGTAAAAGAGGTCTCCTCTGGGGAATATGGCATTGGGAGGTAAAAAGCAAGTCTACCAAGTTCGTTTTTTTTCGCCAGAATGTCTGCCAAAATTAAGTATCCGACTCCGGCTTTCCCCAAGCAGGAGTTCATTGCCAAGTTTTTTAAAAAATGCTTTTATCCCTCGTATTCTTTAAATGTCATCTGTACTTAGGGGGAAAGCTCAAGAGAAAATATAGTCGGACTGACCCTCTCCCCCCCAGTTCTGTGTGCTCTGGGCTCCGGCTTGGCTAGCCCCACTCCCTGGAAATGAAAGGAATTTTTATGAGATATTTTAGTAATTCCGTTCTCTTTTCCCGGGAAAGAATCGAGTGAGGAGCCTAAACCAAGAATTGAGCCTCTTCAAATAAAAAAGGAAAACCTTTGCTTTTTAAAAGGAGCACACAAGGGATTACGCCTTTCCATGAGTGGGGGAAATGCCCCAGCCGAGACATTCGAATTTAGAGGGGAACTATGAACTAGTGTAATGTACTCCCTTTCATGTTGCCCCCCTTCCCGGGAATTTGTTGATGGTGCCCCCAGAAAATTAGGAAAAAGGTTCCCGGAATGAGCGTGAAATGCTTAATGTTATGATCTATGATGATGAGGATGAGCTGACCCGAAAAAACGGGACTGGATGGATGGAGGGATGAATCCATTATAAGATCCAAGATTTAGTCCCGTCCCTCCACTTCATCATTTTGGTTGGGACTGGACTAGGAGCCTATCCTCGTTTTTACCGGGGGTGTTGGTCGATAGATGGATGGTAGGATGTTGGATCATGGATCAAGGGGGAAGTCACTGCACGCCTTGGTTCTGGATCCACTACAACCGCACCAAAACCGAAATCTTGGAACTGCGGTTCTGTTGGTACAACTTGGAAGTCTACAGATCCGCTCTGCCCGGAAATATCCCCCGGGCTTTTGAGGAGCGACTCTCTCATCTTAGGAGTAAATCAAGAGAGATGAGGGATGGACTGGGCGTGTGTGGAATGCGGGCGCACAATATTTTTTCCGAGGAGTAGGCTAGTTGAGCTACTGCCACCCTCCAAGAGTTTCCCCAGCTTTGACCGGGTGGGTATGCATACAAGTGGTAGCGGTAAAATATTCAGAGGAGAATGGGTTAATTTGGATTTGGTATTCAACATTTCATCCTCATCATCATCATCACTGCCCTAGTCATCCTGTTCATTTCTACAAAGGAGTCCAAGTCCGAGTTCTGAGAAAAAGCCCCGCTAATAAGCCAAGCCAAAGCCCAGTCCAGCCCTTTCGCTTTCTGAATTGAGTTTTGAGCTCCTTTTCACTCCATTTTTTTCCCAGGAAAGGGGAAAACAAAGTTTCACGAGGAGAATAAAGGATTTTAAGGGAGTGTGGTGGTGGGCAACTCGAATTTAAAATAAAATTAGGGGGAAACAAGCACTGCGAAAAAGGCCTTCAAGAAAATGCGAGCTTTAGAAAGGAGTGATGTGGCTTTCGCTTTGGCTTGGCTTTGTGATGCAGTAAAAGTTGTGTCGTCGTGTCGTGTGACACGAGTCGTGTTTTGTGGGAGTGGAAGTACGAAATCGCATCAAGTGTAAATCTTTTCCGAGGCAGTAAAAATTTAAACTGGGGCTTTCGAGTGCAGACAACTACTTACTCGTTTACACGGGAATGAATGAATGGATTGAGTGCTTTTCATTTATTTTCGGGGGAAATTTGCACCAGTTTTAGGTGAATTGTTACAGTTTTCCTGAGCGGCTGAAAATGAGTATATACATGCCCCACTTTTTCCACGGGTTCATTGGAGCACCTGCAGTGGGGAAACAATCTTTGAAAGGAGGAGGTATTCAACATTCAACGCTCACTCCCATAAAAAAATGGGGAAATTGTCGACTTTTTATTTGCTCGTGTCTACGGAATCGCTGCAACTATTTCTCTTCACTTGAAAGCCTGAAAGACTGAAGTCTTGCCTGTCTCCTGGAAAATGCTGAAGTACTTGAGCACCCCCCATTGCACTTCATCTGCATTCCAGGAGGAAAGACAGGGAGATTGCTGGAAAAGTCGAAGCCTCGAAGGTGAAATGGATGCATTGGGAAATTGGAGTGAATGTGCCATTTTTCCACGGTTAAGGTGGGACTGGTGGCGAAGGTGAGGCGGAATTGGATTGGAACACTGTGAAGTGCAAACATAAAAAGTCAATTTGTGCACGCCGCGTGTGGAGATGAAGTGAGTAAATGCATATGCATGGTTAAGTTTTGAAGGAGCCACTTGAAACTTGAAACTCTTGAAAGTCGCAATTTTTTCCCCGGGACTGGTGCCTCCGAGTCAAAACAACTTCGCGTGTGATTGTGATTACGTAACGAAATGCTTCATGTAGAATTGAATTGCTTCAAGTACGCTCGTGAGAATTGGGGAAAAAAATATTTGAGGGAATCCATTAGCCATTAGCCTCGCTATTTATGGGGAAATAAAGACTCGCTAATTGCCTGTTTTCATACCCGAGGACGCAATAAAAAACGATGAGGAAGAGCAGGATGTGGCAGTGGAACACGGCCATATAATGTCTAGACACTAGGTGCGTCATTTAGGTACTGCGACTCGCTTTTTAATGATCGGAGGATTGGATGGAACATGGAACATGTCCCTGAATTTAATTTATTCAAGTATTCAAGTAGGTAGTAGTGTCTTCTCCTCCAGTGAAATATTTATTTAGCTGGGAGTCCCAATTACCCATATGGATTCTAGAAATGAGAGATTGAAATGCTTCAGGTTTCGAATTCATTTTGAGGGGCCAGCCATAAGTAACGTAACGGTAGGAGTTGGCTGATTAAAATTTGATCTGCTTCTCAGATTGTCCCAATAAAATTTTGGGTACTGAATGGCCCAACATTGAGACACTGTTCCGGAAGGACAACTCTTACCGTTACATTCTTTATGGACAACCCCTCCCAGTTAAAACACATTTTAAACTTCTTACGACGTACGACGCTTTTGATCTTTCGAAGACATTACGTAAACACTACCTACCATTAGTTTAACTACCTAAGTACTTAATCACAAAATGACTACTGGGGCTCACGGACTTCTACCCACCACTCCGGGGTGGAGAGTGGACCCCCAAGATACAGAAAATGACTTTCGAATAGGCATAAAAATCAAGGCAATCACCCGCACATGTTATGCACCACCATCGCCATCATTGCCATTACCGTTACATCACTTCATTTCAGATTTCCCTCGGGACTTGTAGAACTACGGGGAAAATTACATAAAAATGACGACGTCGGACAGAGAAAAGGGCACCAAAGGAACGGTACATCCACATCCACATCCTCTTCAAAGATCTCTGTGTAATGACCACTCGCCTCATGTGGCGTGTTGAGGTAAGCATCCAGAATGGAGATGAAAAATCGGCGTGATGACTATTGGAATGACTGACTGAGCATTTCCAGAACCAGACTCTGGGGCAATGGAATAAATATGCCTTCCAGTAAAGTATGTCTGGAAGCACCGGAATCTAAGAAAAGAGAGTGAGCCAATAGATATTTAGGTCGGTCCTTTCGTCGGCTCGTGGAGGAGATTGCGAAATGATGGAAACTTCGCACATTCTCCCCAATCTTCATCGGACAATAATAGCGCAGAGTTTTATAAGGTGGCGGAACTACTAACATACTGGCGGAACTTCCAGTTTCCAGACACTTTCCCATCATATCATAATCATCACCATCATCATCACCCTAAACCTTCCATTCCTTCCATGGAGGACTGTATTACGACTTCAATTTCGCTTCTCCAGAAAGCGATTTTATTGTCCATTTCCGTTACTCCGGGTGCCTTCCTTCCCCTCGAAAAGAAGTCTTGAAGGTGATGTAATGGCACCAGAACAAAATGAAGTGATGGGACTTGATTCAAACCTTCCGAAAAAATGAAGTACTCGTCGTACTCCCTAACAACTTTCTCCAGCTTTACGCTCCCTTTCATTCTAATACAGTCCAGTCCCGGCCTTTCTTGGAGGCGAAGAAAATATTTACAACACCCAAACAAATAAAACGTTTTTTCTCACTCGAATTTCCTCCAGAAAATATCTCAAGTGGCTCCCAACATCCTCGGAAGGCACGACCGTGATCGTGGGGTCATGATTCATGAAAATGCGGAGAGGATGAAGCTGAAGCTGAACTTATGAGCTGAACCGAGCTTATCTCCTCATCCAATGCGCCACCAATGGCCACGGAGTCATGGACTCACCCACAGAATAAATATGTTACGATAGCTGCTCTTCTGGAGCAGTAGAATGGAATGATTCATATTCCAACTCATTCCGGGGAAGTTTTCCCCTCAAAACAAAAAAAGAAGTTTTTGCACGTGCTCCCAGTGTTAATGGTGGGGGGTGCATGCGTGCATGCACGGGAAAGAGCAACAAAATCCAGATACAAAAATCAAAAAATCTGAATTCGAAGCATATTTAAAGAGCGATGAATGGCCCAAACGTGAGGGGAACACCACCGTTGCGCTGGTAGCTTCAGGATCTTCATCTCTTTCCTCTCCAGGAGGAAAATAAAGTTTTTTTTGGGGGGGGGGGGAGATAGCTGCTCTTCTGGAGCAGTAGAATGGAATGATTCATATTCCAACTCATTCCGGGGAAGTTTTCCCCTCAAAAGTTTTTGCACGTGCTCCCAGTGTTAATGGTGGGGGTGCATGCGTGCATGCACGGGAAAGAGCAACAAAATCCAGATAAAAAATCCGAAAATCTGAATTCGAAGCATATTTAAAGAGCGATGAATCGTCCAAACGTGAGGAGAACACCACCGCTGCTATCTTCAGGATCTTCATCTCTTTCCTCTTCGGGAGGAAAATAAACTTCTTGTGGGGGAAAAAGTAACTAAAGCGAGTGCGAATAGTACTCACGGCTGACTCCATGAGTCAGTGGATGGATGTTTTAGTACCTCCATAAAAGAATCCGTGCTGAAGCCCAAGGATCCACTGGAGTGGAGTAGTGGAGGGCGGAGGCACCTTTCCCAACTTTTTTCCCTAGATTTTCCCAGGAATATACGTAGTGCATATTTTCTCCAGTCCGCTCGAAGGCATCGAGTTTTGCAGTATTCACTCCACAACAATAACTTTTTATCCGAGGAACTTCCCCGGAGCCTAAATATGCGCCTCCCATAAGCTCCCCTTTTTATTCGAGGAATATAAGTAAGTAGTGCATATTTTCTCCAGTCATCAGTATATAGCTCGGGGCTTGGAGGCGAGTATATTCACTCCACAACAATAACTTTTTATCCGAGGAACTTCCCCCGGAGCCTACATATGCGCCTCCCATAATCTTCCTTTTTGGTGAAGTCGGAGTCGGAGTCTTGTCACGTTCCCCGGAATGGTTTACTTCCAGGGGAAGAACGAGGCGATGAAATGTAGATTGGATGTGGCGCCATTAAAATCACGGGGAAATCCTCGTAAAACAACTTGATAGATGGATGACTTGAGATGATGAGGATGAGTTTATTCGAATGAGCATGCGCATCAGAATCATCACCTGAAGGGCACGACTCGAGTCGGTACTCCAGTCATAATAATCATTCCATAAAAGTGGAGCACTCTCATTTATTTATTGCTGGAGTGAAGCCTCCTCGGGTGATTTCCTCCAAAGGACCTATGGATCTGGAGGCGGCAAACGATCAATCCAACCCAATCCAAATGGATTGGATTTTTTTGGGTCGTTGAGAAAAAATCACTTTCGAGAATTTGATCCGTGACTCTGAGTCCGAACCGAACATGATTTGAGGGATGCAGTTCCGAGGAAACGGAATGAGAGTAATAATTACGCTGGATCTGGATCCGGAGACTATCTTGGATTGGGCTGAGCGAGTCCTCATCGCAAGATGCCTCCTCGAACCTCAAGGCTTCTGGATCTGGAGATAAGTATCCGGCCCATTATCATTATGAAGCCAATAACAATAATCGCCCTGGAAAAAGGATAATGGCTACCCATAATGACCGCGTAGTCGACAAAAGTCGGTCATTACCAGAAAAGAAAGTCGATCCAATTGGTCCGGACCCGGACCATTATGATTACTTTGGATGGAGTCAGGGAGCCCACAATAGTAAAAATCTCTCGGAAACATTGAGACTTATTGAAGCGTACTGATGATTCCACAGGTCCTCCACGATTTCCCCAGAATAATGTTGGCTGGAGAAATTATAGAATTTAGGGATTACCACTTCGCCATTTTTATTTACCACAGATCAGTTTTCCAAAAAACATTTTGGAGAACTTAATATCCCTATTTAGCTTTGGAGAGAACTGGAGAACATTCCCAATTTTATCTCGATTACTATTTAATACTTTCTCCAGCCACAAAACAGCTTTCTGAAACGTGATCGAAAGCTAAGCTCCAACAACAACAACAACCCATGCCGATTGCCTCCATTTAGGATTTGCCTCCGACATTTTCCAGCGGGGGAAGGCACGTACAAGTTCCGTTGCGCCTGTTTTCCTTACCCTACTCAAATCCTGGAATTTCATCAAAGACAAAGTCAAATCCAGAATCATTCGAACACAGCTTCCCCCTTTCCATGAGGAAATCGCACTGCTGGAGTCCCTAATTCTATTTATGATTTTTTCCATGGGAAAATAATAGTTTTCCAGACTAGAGTCAAGTCAAAATGTATCTGTTCCACGTGGCAAATGTGCGATTCATTCTCCCCCATGTAAAATCACAATCCTCCCTCCCACTTTCCTACCCAACTCCACATAAGTACTTACCTGGAAGAGGAAACGTGCCTTCGAATTTTTTCCAGAAACTTTAAGTTTTTCTTTCTTCTTCCCTAAAAATAAGCATGATAAACTTGGCCAAACTTTTCCATCTCCACCTCCTACTTATTTTTTTTCTCCAGCGCCAGTGTGAAAGTTAAAAACGGGAGTTTGTTCCAGTACGTCAATTCCTCTCTACAAACTGGAGTTTCTTTCGGAGGAACTCAATCAGAAGAGAATCGAGCTCCGGGAGGAACTTTTTGAGGAAATTAGCGGAGGAAAAAATGGAATACACGACCGCTCGCCCACCCTCCTTCGATACAACTTTCTTTTTTTCTTTCTCCACCTCAAAAAAAATTAGCGGTTTCGAGGGGGGAGAATCAACGCTGGGAAAGTGAAGATGCCAATTTTCTCCGAGTTCACTCCACTGATGGAGAGAAGATGAGCAGTTCCCTTCTGCCAAGTTCATTACAAGATCGTTTTTCTCCCGGAGAAGAAAATATTCCAAAAATGAGAATGGAGAAAAAGAGGAATGCAAATTCCTGCTCCGAAGAACGAATACCAATAATTTTTTTGCTGACGTATGTGGCGAAATCAATTTGCAAATGAGAATTTAAAAATAAAACTCCCCAGTCCCCGATGGAGAAAAAAACTTTTGATTTGATTTGATTTTCCCATCTTGCTGCGAAAATGGCTGGAATGACGAATGAGCCAGTGAGAAAAAAATTGCTGGGATGATGAAGTTCCGAGAAATTGACTTGCAAAAGAGCAATAATTTTCTTATTTTGCTGTCTCAAGTCTCAACACCAATTCCAACTAATTTCCGATTCATCATCATCGTGATCACAAATGAATTCTTGATTTTTTCTCTGGAACCAAACTCGGACTAGTATAAGAGTACTAATAATAGTTAATCGGAAAATCAGGCAGGGGGATTGTCAACCTCTGTCCATAAATCACAAATCACGACTCAAAATGCCTGGATCACCTCAACTAATTCATTTCCTCTTGACTCAAAATATCCACCAAGAAATTAAAAGACTAGATTTCCGGACCCTAACTCCAGCTCTAAGTCCAGCACTACAATTACAACTAATTAGGGCGAATTCCAGAGCGGAAATGTCGCAAGAAGAGATGAATCCAGCTCCATGATTAAGGAATGGTTGAATGATTCCCGAGTAGAAATATTTATGGATTCATCCAATTCTGTATCAATTTACGGCTCCAAATTAAGGGGTCATCAGGAATTGTTGCTGGGGATGAGAAATGAAGACTAAATCTGCTTCCATTGCATTGGCCAACCAGAGGTAATTCCAGTTCCCGATTCCAATCCGAAGCCGCAGAGTGAATCTGCAATCTGCAGATTTGGGGGTTTTTCCGCTCGAGGATCCCAGTTCGTTAGCCAAGTTCGACTCTTTCACTTCAGCAAAAGTTTAAACGAGCTGCGTTTGTGTCGTGTCGTGTCGGAGGAGCTTAAATAATTGGTGCTGATGTGGTTGTGGTAGGAAAAAAATGTTGGCTCTTGGCTCTGGATCTCGATTGGGGAAGCTGGACTGGATTGGGTTGGAGCTGCTGAGAAAACACGTTTTAATGAATTATTAATGCCCAGAAACTGCTTAAGTGAGTGAAGTTTCGGAGTTGGGCTCGCCATATTGCGACTCGATCACAGCTTCCTCAGTTTGGGGGAAACGCATTATAATTATAATGCTTTCCAGGACTCCTGCCAAGATGATGTAGATTTATAGATAGTTAAGTATGGATGTAGGTATGTACTCATCAGGAGAAATTGAAAAGTAAATGCCCCCACTCGATGCTCGATCCTCCTCCCTATTCTCCAGTCCTTAGAGCAAAAAGAAACTTTTTTGGGGAAGCACTAGTAGCAAAAAGTAGTTTATTTCCAGTCACTAACGTCATTTACGGCTCCCATTGTTCCGACAGGTGGAAGGGATGACATTTCCTGGGATAAAAATAGCATTAGGATTAAATGCTATTACCACCACTAGTTTCCTCTCCCCCCAAAGAAAGAAAAAGTTCTGATGAGCTCCAAACTGGAACTGGAACTGGAAGAAAACTCCGGAGGTAGAGCCAGAGCCCCGCTCTTGGAGAATTTTCAGATCTGATCTGATCAGGAAGAGATGAGAGGGGACACGGATGATCAGTATTTTCCCTTAAAAAAGTGGAGCTCGGGGGTAAAGACTCGTCACGTCACGTGTGATTAAGGTTCCCCCTGGAAATAAAGACCTGGAGCATGAGCCCCCTCCCTATAGTAAGCTGATCAACTCAGAGCGGATGAGTTTGGTCAAGTGGAGCGTGCACGCCTGATACGTAAACAAGCGATAAGATAGAAAAAAGTGAAAGTAATGTGGGGTATTGTACTCCTGGTCCTGGAGAGGAAGATACAGAATCCTGGAGAAGTTTTTTTTAGCCCTCACAAGCCATAAATATGCTTGTCTTGTCACCCTCGCTCGCATCGTATTCCATAAGACGGAAATACTACTGATGTGTCACTTTCCGGTTTCTGGCTCTGTGGAAGAAGATGAGATGGGATCGGACTGGATCGGTGTAGGATCCTGGAAGGGAAAGTTCCCCAAACAAAAAAAAGACACTGGAACATAAATGCGGGTGTATGAACACGAACTGAAGGGATAAATTCCGGGGGAGTGCCCTATCATAAAAAACATCTTTGGAGGAATTGCTCCCCCTGAAAGACACCAGCTACCAGCACCAGTCTCCTGAAGACTGGAATGCTGGTGTTGGAATAGTGGAATTTGGAATGGAGGAAAAGGGAAGGGTATTACGCACTGGAACTTCAATTGGGAACCTAGTACTGTACCGAGAAGAGAGCTCCAGTTCCATGTTCCAGTGCTTCCCGGAGATACAGAAAGGGGGGCTATCTACTCAATAGGGAAAGTTTTGCCTGGAGAAGAAGCTGTACTGGAATACGACCACCAACAGGCGAAATTATTTCAAGGCTCGGTGAACCATAAATCCCAAAGCTGACATCGCATCGTATCGTATCACTGAGCTGAGCCGAGCTGATGCACGTAATGCCTAATGCCACCCCGAAACCGAAATGGTAATTCCTTTCGGTGTAAAGATGAATTCATGAAATGAGATGAATGTGGGGCCAAGGGTATCGATAAATTTTTCCAGGGAAGATTTTCCCAAAAGAACTCAAGGAAGTGAAAGTTTTTTTTCAGGGCGAAGGTGAAACAGTATTTAATTTGTGTTTTCCCCTATTTAGTGAGGCAAACAACTGGAGATGGAGATGAAAAGGACCCCTGGAAAAAAGGAAGAATGGAAGTTTTTTTCTGGAAGTTCGGGATCCCGATGCAACCGTTTATAAAAAACCGTTTTGTGGTGGAAACTCTTCCGTTTTCTTTGAAGAGGTTCTTGGTCCCATTTACCATGCTCTGCTTAATTTTTTTTCTTTGGGGGACCTTATTGAATTCTTTTAGGTGAAGTGGACTTGTGGACTTGTATCTCAAAGTGAAAGTTTCAAGGGCCTTCCATCCATCCTTAATAGCAAAGTTTTCTTCTGGAGAGGGCGATACATTCTCAAAGTAAACAGCGAAGGCAAGCTAGTGTAGCGTTGTTTTAACTTTCCAGCTGAAGTGTGGTTTCCATCCCATTGTTGTAGAAGAACAGAAGAACCTAAGAGAACAAATGAGAGAAGGACTGGAGACTGGACTTGGCTACTTCACAAGAGATCTGATCGAGTTGGAGAAGGGCTCGACCGAGAAAAAAGTTGTTGTTGCTGCTGCTGTTGTTTTCTTCCAGCGATAACCAATAATGGCATTAGATGTGGCTTTCACTCGGGTGAAATGGAAGAATTCGTGCGCCTCCCCTTTGAAGTTCTTTGGAGGGTCTCGGTCTCCTTGAACTGAACCAGGAGAAAAGTAATAAAGGGATGGAAGACTGGACTCGAATTTTGAATCGACTGAGTTCGAGTTTTAAACTTTCCCGCTCTAAAAAAATGGACTGGGATGCGTAGCCTAAAATCTCAATTTGCCCCAGGCTTTAAAGGAGATCGACCGGGACTATTTTTATTCTCCATCGGGAGTAATACCATCGGATTTGGATGATGCGCTCCGGATAAAAATGCAAGGGCAATGACAAGGACAATTAACAAAGTTTAATGAATTGAATTGAACTCCTGTGTAGTTTTTATGATTGACCAGGATTAGATTGGATTGGACGGGATTTCCAAACCCAGTACATTTTCATCAAAGAACAGTTGAATTCGATGTTGGATGGATGGATGGATCCATGAAACAAAGAACCACCTCAGCTGAAGTCATTGGAGGGGATTTTCCCCCGTGCGGAAAAAACATCATTAAACTTTGATGTAATCCATTAGCCCGGGAACTGATAAAATGATTCAATGAGTAGCATGTCCCGTTCCTGGAATGGGGAGACCAGAGGCAACTGGCAACTTGTTTGCTTCCACTTGATGCGACTTTATATCGAGTCGATGATAACCTCTGGAGCCTGGATTAAGGTATGAGCTCGAGTTCTCCAGTTAACACGAAGCCTCAAACGTCTTATTTCCGGGAAGGAAAAAGTAGAGTTTATGATTGCACAAATTGCAATTTTCATTCCATAATCTGCCAATTTCGCTCATTGAATGCGTTCAACGTCGATCAATTCAATGGGTGCAGATTGGAAAAACTGGGAAAGGAAGATCAGTCCGGGATCTTGCGTAACACCCTCGGCGGATGGAGTAGGCATCTATCTACTTTCAATTTCAATACAATTTTTTCTTATGCATTTCTCAATTCTCCCAATCGAACCGTCACAGAATGGATTTCATTTTTAGGAATTTGAATTGAAGGGGAAATTCGCTCACCTGAAGGGCACACATGTAACGGTGGGATTCTCACTTTCCTTCAGGATCACAATTTCATTGTCACTCCGAATCTCAGAATGGGATCGAGGAAACTCGGGAAGGTCAACGGAGTCGAGGATTGAGAAATACTTAAGTACAATCTCATCCACCTTCCTTTCCTTCTGTTTGAGTCCTCGATCCTCACTCGATAATAATGATCCCCGTGAGAAGATCCTAACCCCGGGGCTCTATTGTGAGCATGTGCAAAGGAAGTACTCGTAAGTAATTTCGTAAGAATCTCATTGGAAAAAGGAGGTTCTCATCCTCTAATCCGAATCTGTTCACTCCAGGCATTACTTCCATGGGCTGTAGGGCCGAGTGAGTGGATTACAGAATACGCCGATTCTCCGTACCGATCACGAATGATAAACTGGAGTAACAATAGAGGATCCGGGATTTTAGCCCCCATTCTCTTTCTGGCCAACTTGATTCAAGGCCCCTTTTTTATCCTAAGAGGATAAGCATTACGGGAAAGCGAAAAAGGGGCGATTTTCCCCCTGAACTGAACTGATCTCATATCCCGACCCTCCATCTCTGCACCGGAAATACAAACAACATCCTGAATCCTACATCCTGGACTGGAGTCTCCAGTGAAGCTAAGAAAATATCTGGAGGAAAAATCTGAGGATTCTTCCGACCCGGAGAAAAAATACTGGAATCAGTGATCTTAATACAGCTTTGGTCACTATTTCCACAGGGGATGGGTAAGAGCCTATTGCTATTGGTGCGGTGTGGTGCATGCAGTCGCCCTATTTTTATTGCTGGAGGCTAAGCAGTTTTCCTCTGAAGCCTTGGAAGAATAGTGCTTAGGAATAAATACTTACTCCCCCCCCAACCCGCATTTTATTTATTCCTCTGGAAAGAAAGGGAATGGGGGAGATAATGCCTGGAACAACAGCATCAACATCATCAACACGGCCCTGAATGGAGGAACAAGATTGGGAGATTTTGGACAAACTCTGTTTCGTTTTTATCTCCTTTTTGTTGGGCAAATTCCAAAGAAAACAACATCCAGCATCCCATTCTT
>JAHZNH010000450.1:0-12838 GCA_027744355.1 Tyrannoseira gladiata
AAGGAGTAATTGTTTTTGTATACGGATGGTTATGGTTACAGTAAAACTAAAGTAACTCGAGCATTCAGGCAGAAAAAAAACCAACAAAATAGATAGTCTATACGCTAGAAGAACTCAGAAATATGTAATTTTTTGATGTGGAAGCAACTTAAAATTAATTATATTTTCTTGGATAATAATTACTCTTGTACGGGGTATCAAAAAATAAAAAAACCAGGAAGTAGTGATAATAGTACGAAATAATCTGACCGTTGAGAACTCAAACCGGGGAGAGTATAAAATGTTGTATTTTGTAAGGCAGGGAAGGAATGCTTATTTCGTTTCCACTACTACTGTATACAAAGAACACATATAGATATGACGAAGGGGTAATATGCAAGAAAGAGAAATAGAGAAGAAGAAGAAGAAGAAGAAGACTTCAAATGAAAAAATGGAAATAAAACACCGTAGAAGAAAGTATATCTTTTTTCCACTTTGAATTGAAGGGGGAAAGTAGAGAACAGATTTCACCACCTTTCCTCTTTTTTTGAAAAGGGTAGGGCGTCTCAGAGTATAAAAGCTTTTTTCGTTCTAAAGAAGAAAAAAGGGAGAAAAAGAAAGAGAGAGAGAGAGATGCAGGGTATTTTTTTGTGTGAACGAGCGATACGATACGATCACTCCAACTTACCAAATTTAGCCACGTATTCGTTATAAGAATTTGATTCTTTTCATCCTACAACACGATCAAAGAACCACAGTCAAAGAAAATTATTTACAAGAAGAAGTAGGGAAGGAAACAAAAGAAAAACAAAGAGTTTTTTTCCATTAGTAATAAATTTTGTAGAGAAGCTAGATAGTAGTATGTGTAGTAGAACTTGGGGTAGTACATAGTAATAGTAGTAGTAGTACTAGTGGTAATTTTTTTTCTGTGTGATGCTCCAATTCACAAATGAAAATACCAGTGTTCAATATTTGATCACGCGGGATGATGATGGACGAACAAGTTGATGGTGTGAAGGTACAAAGATGATATGATACATGTACACCGATAATACACTTCCAAAAGTCAAGAAGCAATAAGTGAAGATACAGATGATACACTCGCTTTCTGGAAAGAAAAGAAGCTCATTTCACGTTTCAGGATTTTTTTTAATGGTGGACTGGACTCAAGAAAAAAAGAAGTGGAATGGGCGTGGGTTTTATTATTTAGGTAGAAGGATGCAATTGTATTAAGTAAGTATTGCCTAGTGGGTGTAAATGTGCATATGCTAGGAGTTCCCTTGGAAATTTAATTCCTGCAGGTGCCATTTCTTGTTTCAATTTTCTGGTCACAGTCTCCCTCTTCCGCGCCCGCTTATCTTATGGGGGGTGATTAGGATGTGTGATGCGAGGGATCTCATTGTCAGCGGATTTTCATTTTCCCGCTCTCCCCAGAATCTCATTTAAGTTGGGGGAATGGGGATCATGATGATGATGATCATCATCATCATGAGCACCCTGCATTCTAATGATGAGATGATCCTCGGCAGCGTGCTCCACGACGGTCCTGCTGTGCGATTCTGCTCGAGTCCCATCATTTCCATTTTATTATCACAGCTCATTTTCTCGAATAAAAATTGTGTGTGTGTAAGGATATTCTCTTTTCCTGGGGAAGGAAAGGCGGGAGAGTTACTTCGAGAATGGTTCATGGTTGGTCATTACACCTAATTTATAAATGGGCTTTTTATTTCTGTGCAAGTGAGGGCTGAAGTGAAGATTGGAGAAAATGCAGAGTGGTGGTGGTGGTGCGGTATTATGATGGCAATGTACTCACTCAGTACTCCAGAGGAAGGAAAGAAAAATGGGCAATGTCTTGCCTGGATACGACTGTCAACGTAATCATAGCGGAGCTAAAGGTTGATGATTACTACTTACTACTTCTTGGACTACTCCTCATGTACAAAGTAGTCGCAGTGCTGCTTATGTGGCATGGCAAATGATGAGCTAGAGCTAGCGCAGCAGTATAAAAAAGCAACACCCGAGCCGAGCTTCAGCTTCTCTTTAAAGGGGAGCGCTTGGAATAATGATGTGGAGATTTTCCTCTGCTCCCCGCAAAAAAGGAAGTGGAAGAAAGGAAAATTGTGGGAAAAAGGATGAGAAAAAACAGGCTCAACTTTTTCCAGGAAATTGCGAAAATAATATGTAGTCTTGCTCCAGGCTCCCCTCCTTTTTTTCTTATATGGAGAAACAACAACACACACGTAAGCGTTACAAGAAAAAAATATGGATGAAAGTAAGTGAGTACTAAGGAGAAGTACTACTATAGTAGTAACGGTGGTGTTCGTAGTCGCGGTGCCTGTGCTGCTGCGGCACAGGAAAAAAAGAGTTTAAGTTTTTGGGCCATCACATCATAACGTATTTGCTTTCTCTCGAGGAGAAAGCTGAGCTTGCATCAACTTTTTCCAGGAAATTGCGAAAATAATATGTAGTCTTGCTCCAGGCTCCCCTCCTTTTTTTTCTTATATGGAGAAACAACAACACACACGTAAGCGTTACAAGAAAAAAATATGGATGAAAGTAAGTAAGTACCAAGGAGAAGTACTACTACTAGTAGTAACGGTGGTGTTCGTAGTCGGGGTGCCTGTGCTGCTGCGGCACAGGAAAAAAAGAGTTTAAGTTTTTGGGCCATCACATCATAACGTATTTGCTTTCTCTCGAGGAGAAAGCTGAGCTTGCTTCCCATTACAATATTTTTTATTTCCCTAGGAAAAAAATGAAAGTACCCAGGCGAACCTAGGCATTACCATGGAGGCACCACTGCTGCCACTGAACAATGTAAGGAAACTAGAGTGATACTACATCCTAACGAAACACCGCAAACACTCCAGCCAAACAATTTTATTTATGAGGAGGAGGCAGGAGCAGCCAGCCAGCGACTAGCGGAAAAAAGGGAATCCTTACTGATGCGATGGAGGAAGGGAATCTCGAGGGAACGATATATTCTAATATTTATGTCAAGTGAAAGACATGGGCTAAGTGTGGGAAACAATCCTACTCTGCTCGTATGATGAGCGTTTATTACTCTTCCCCCTTACTCCATTGGATTTTCTCCCTTCACTGATTAAACAATCCATTCCAGGAGGGGAAGGATGGAAAATTGTGTGAGTGTGTAGTGTGCTTACGCTAACTTCTTCCCATTCAGTTGGAAAGGTGCAGCCGGGGAGTTGTAATGATCATATTTTCAGTTGTGTGAGTGTGTAGTGTGCTTACGCTAACTTCTTCCCATTCAGTTGGAAAGGTGCAGCCGGGGAGTTGTAATGATCATATTTTCATGAATGGAGTTCATCAAGTCATTGTACGCATCTGCTTTCCCCATGTCCCTCCGATGAATTGGAATTAGCTTGGGTGAAGAAGTAGTAGTAGCGAGTGTGTAAAAGGGCGAGGGAGAGAGTGAAAGAGCAAGCAAGCGAGCATAATCGCGGTAGAAGGTTAACTTCAACGTCAACTCTCTCAAATAAGTAAGTATACAGATTCCACGAACCCAGCCGCACCAAGGCCGGAGAAAGAGCCCCCACAGAAGACAACACAATAAGTAAAGTAGTACAAGCAGGATCTTATTCAGGATGCTTTATGGTGTGTGGGCGGCACATGTTCCAAAAACGAACCTTCCAAAAAGAGAAGAATTTTGCAATGTGTCGTGGTGACGTAGTAAGCAGTTTAAATGAGTGGAGCAAGACGGCACAGAATAAAAGGAGAAATTCGCTGCTTCTGACCCAGGCGGAATAAATAGCGGCATATGTATCCAGTCGTGAGAATATGTATAAATATATGTATCCATGTACTACTACTAATACTACTTATTGTGTGCATAGCGGAAGCCGTCAATTTTTCCGGAGAGGAGGGGGTAGTCAGTCAGTCAGCCAGCCATCCAACATCATCCAGCTTGATATTTTTCTCATGCATCCTTCAAAAAAGAAAATGACTTGTTTCTGGCGGCAGAGAAACTTTGAAGGATTTATTTTTGTGAATAGAGAATGAGTGGCATCCATTTGACGTGAATGAGATGCTGGAGGTAGATAAGAGATACAAGCCGCAGATAAATTGGGTGCATGATAGATGTTCTCATGCCAATAGCACGTGTTTCTAACCGATTCAATCCAATCCAGGAGCAAATGAATTGTATCTGATTTGTGGGGAATAGTATCAGTCTGTCCTCAAGTATGAGGAGGATTTCATAGGACTCGAGGATTTTTTTTCTTCCACAATGATAATTTTTTTTCTCCATGATTTCATCTTGAATTGATATTGAGGGAGGAAATGCGACGATTTTTCATGGAGTAAAGAATCCAAGCGCTCGGCTTATGTTAATGGATGAGATTTTTTCCCCTCACCCGTGGACAATGCATTCCCACTCTTGAATAGGGTGAGATGGAGAGCAATATTTCTGTGAGTACTTTCGCCCGCTCATGTGAACTGTGTGCGATAATGCAAGTGAGTGAGTAAGTGAGCGAGCTAGAGAGTGAGCGAGTGAGGGACTCTGTGCTGCTTGCTTGCTTGCTCCACTGCCACCACCACCACCACCACTACCACTCGCCTCACTGAAAAGGAGGGGGAGGCACACAGCACGTTCTCTCAAGCCTCACATTATTTTTAAAGCTGGCTCCTGTTTTTCCTCGTTATGCTTTCTCCAGACTTTCTCCACAAACTTTGTATGGCGAGCTTTTTCCTGTGTCGTTCTCTTTCGAAAAAAAGCAGAGAAAAAAGCTATATAGGGACTTTTTATACCCCGCTTCCATCCATATACCATGGTTGCCCCTATATATTCCCCCTCCATTTTTTAAGCAAAAAAGGAGGGGGAACAGACGCATTGCGACATTACAAGAGTTTTTCGTCCGCAAATTTTTTTAACGTGGCTCTGACTATCGTTATCGTTCTCGCTGCTCTCTCCCTGCTTTCCCTTTCACCAGGTCATTGTATTGTGCTAAGGGAAAGAATGCTTTCTGCGAGGACGAGCCTGATCATCAGCGTGATCACGGTCTCGTATTATCAGCGAGCCCTCAACCAGACCAAACCACCGCCATCATCATCATCATCACCATCATTATTGTATACCACGACCGTTCACTCACTCCTCACTCGCTTACTCTTTCAACTTTGGCTTTTCTCTCGGAGAATGTGCGAGAGTGTGTGTGTGTGTGTTCTCGTTTTTGCATTATATGATCTATAATAGGCAATGATGATAATGTGGGCAAGTTACACGCATAACTCCATGTCAGTTTTGAGCACATTACAATGAATTACTACTTGCAGTCTCGCTTGAGCCGCTTTTAATATCTTAATCCCTACTCCTCATCATGATTCTTCCATCGAGATCAGGGAAATCATCATCGTCAAAGTTTCACTAATAAAAGAGGATCCTCTTGAGTAACTCTATATATCAGAGTGACTTCAAATGACTTGAATTTCTATTTCTTAGCGCCCCTATACATTCTGATGCAACCCAACGGAATTCAGCCAAGCAAGAAAGTCGGGGAAGAGAAGCTAGCTGGCGGATTTCTTTTCTCTTCTTCTTTTTTTTTGCTTCTTGTTGTAATCATCTTTAGGGAATCGCAAAAATGTTAGCTCACATTTCATTCTGCCAGTTTAATCCTCATGATACCTGCTTCAAACTTTAAGGCTTTATTAACTTTTCCTCCTCCAACTCCAACATTAATAGGACTTCCTTCCTCTTGGAAGCTCTCCTGCTCATTATCTGATCCTGGGAAAAAAATCTCAGGGGCCAGGCTCCGGAGAGTGATGATTATTAAGAGCGGAAAATGAATGCCTTGTAGCCCATTCTAATTATTTGCAATTATCATCATCATGATCATCATTACACTCCAAGATAAATATTTCTTCTCCCTCTTTCCCCCAGACGACCGTCAAGCCATATCCATGCCCGGCCCACTTATTGTTACGTGCCTCAGACTTGAGACGAGGGAAGCGGAAACTTTTCTTGATCTGGCTATGCCTTTCTCGCTCTTACTCTCCACGGCCCATAAAACCCACCGCTGTGGTGGTGGCGACGACATTTACCCATTTAACCAAGAGTTGTATGGACTCGTATTACTTTTTGGAAAAAAAAACTTGTTCGATTGACCTGAATCACTCTAGAATACTCACTCGCTCTTTGGGTTGTTGTCGGGATCGGATCACATTATTTCTCATGTAACAGCCACCAACTCACATCGCCGGGGAAAAGAGTGTAATTTTCGCAGGTGCTTCGACAAGACGGCGGCGTGACGATTCATCCTGAAAGAGGGACAATGGAGAAAACACAGCAGAGTAGAGTGTGTCCCTTTCCCCTTGTTCTGTGGTCGTTCTCATGTACACACTAACAACACATTAGTCGCAAGCAAGCTTGTACATTCATGGACATGCAACAGCCTCCATCGAAATAGGAGCCCAGTAGAGTACTAAGGAATAGAAAAAAAAAACTAAAAAATCTAGAGAGCATTCTCCCTGTGTAAGAATGTAGAAGACAAGTGTTCCTTTTCACTTTATCACGTCTCCTCTTCCTCAAAAAAATTCGCCGCTATTCAAGAATAAAAGTCGAGAATAGAAAGAGAAAAAAATTGCTCAGAGCTTTTTTTTGTTGCTAAAGCTCCCAACCAAAGTTTTCTTCCTTCTTCTCCTGCAGCAACAACAAAACATGGGAAGAAAAAGAGCGAGCATTGGTTGTTTTTCCTCTTTTTTCGGTATGAAAATTGTCTATTTTATTCTATAGTGGATGCTCCCCATGTACTCCTACTCATATGCATCTTCTGCTTCCATTTTTTATGGTCTATATCATCTCATTCTTCTTGGCTGCTGCTTCTGCAGTACCGCTGATCTGCTCGGCTCAGAAGCCTTAGAACAGGCACAACTTCAGCACACACACAAACACACTCGTCATTTTTCATGGGAAAAAGAAAAATCGCCTTTCAACAGTTTGATCGATAGGTTTGCCCATTCAAAGTGAGGGGGAGAAGAGAGGCGAAGGAGAAAAAAGTTTTGAACACACACACACTCGTCATTTTTCATGGGAAAAAGAAAAATCGCCTTTCAACAGTTTGATCGATAGGTTTGCCCATTCAAAGTGAGGGGGAGAAGAGAGGCGAAGGAGAAAAAAGTTTTGTGTGTGTGGCGTGGCCTGGTGTGTGGAGCTACATAGCGAAAAAAGGGATTCTCATGGATTTTTATGCGCTGTTGGAGAGTACTATGAGCCGAACATCACCAACACCACCACCGCCACTACCACTACCATGAGCGCTATCATCATCGTCAGGAAGAAAATACTTACTTAGTGATTGGGTAAGAAGAAGAAGAAGCAACAGTATGGATGGCTTGTATCGTGTACTTATCCGAGAACATATATTTTATTACGGATAATATTCAAAAGCTGTCAGAAGATAAGCAATAAACCACTTTCCTTTCACAACACAACTCTTTTGTGTTACAGGTTCTGAGGGTATAAATATACTTTTCCCATCGCTTCTCCCTTTGCTTGCTTACTAAGTACTATCCATTCCTTCTTTACTGTTTCTTCCCTATTTCTTGATTGCATAAGAATGAGCGCCTCCAGTAGTAGGTAGGATGGTATGCACATATGCATATGGTGTGGGTCTATAATCAACATGCTCATCATCAAAAGACCCGGCGCTTCTTCTTTTCTCCTCCACAAAGGAATTGAATGTAAGCAGAGGATTAGTAGTCGGGGGGAATTTCTGAGGAACCAAACTTTATTTAAGGAAAAGGAAGGAGGAATGATAGTAAAAGACGATAAAAAAAGGAGGAGGAAAAGAAAAAAAATACTCTGGATACAGAGAGATCCGATCCGACCCGCTTACAGAATAGTACACATGGATCCATTTCAGAGGGAAAGGCAATTCATTTTCTCCTTCCCAAATTTACTTATTGACTCAACCATGTTTCTCTTTTTCCTTTTCAGTAAATTACCACAGGAAAATAAACAGCTTTTACTGGGAACACGGAGAGAGTGGGAGAGAGGAGAGTCCTGATTTTAAAGGGAGTGTGTAGCGGGCAAAAAGACATACATCTTTTTTCTTCGAATTGATTACGCACGGAAAAGAGTGGATTGATTGGCGAAATGAAAAGACTCGCGCTTGGAAGGCGCAATGATTTAATTTTGAGTGGACTGTACTCTTCCCGAGAAGTCGGAGTGAAAGGGAAATAAATGACGTTAGTTCTGCACTCCTTCGAGGGGGAAGCACGTTTTCTCACAGAAGGAGCAGACAAAAGGGGGTAGTAGAGGAAGAAGAAGAAGAAGAGGGAAAATCAATTTCTGTTTTTCCTGGTAGTGCTTTGGAACTTGGGGAAAAATGTCCTCCTTTTCTCGCTCCAGAGGAGAGAAACAAGAAGCTGGAGAGGAGCGAACGAGGAGTCCACACGCTCCATTATTATAGTCTTCTTGGGTGTAATGATGATGATGATAGAAAGGTCGAGAGAGCCGAGGATGAAGCCCGCATTCAGAGGATTGAGAGTACATACTGAACACGTTCCTCAGGCCAGAGGCACACACACATTTAATTTCGCTGAAGAGAGAGACGAAGAAGAGGAGAGAAAAACGTAAAAAGGGAATTAGAAAGAGAAATGGCCCTAAATATGCAAAAACATCATAAATTTTTTGGAACTACACTTGACTGAAAAAAGTAGTCGACAACTCGTCGTTCGTTCAGAAAAAAATATATGTACAGGAGGAAAGTTTGTTTCTGTCTCCGAATAAAAAAATGTTGTTTGGCGTGGGCACGGATGGAGTTTTGTTCTGGCCAGAATAAAAAATGCGAAAAGTTGAGAACTCCACTTAAAATTCATTTGAAATGTGGGAACGAGAGAGGAGCACAGGAAGAAAGAGAAAGTGCGAGGGAGAAATTGTAAGTATTGAGTAGTAGGAATAGTTGTAGTAGGAGTCCATCCACTTCTTTGGGAAAGGGTTTCTCCTATTTTTAGTTTACTACAACATTTAGTATTTCGTCAGGAAGGAAATGGAAAATCGACGACGTAAGTTTTAATTTTCTCCATCAAATTTGAAGTGAATGAACCTCTACCCTCTGAACCAAAGAGTTATTTCCCAGTGACCATAATAATGCTCATGATGATATGTTAATGCTTCCGGACGCAAAGTGAAAAAAAATAAAACTTGAAGCTCATGATTTACTTACTTGGGGATAACACTGGTAATGCCACTTACTTACTAGTTCTGGTACTAGCTCGTACTTAAACTGCCTCCATAAAAAAAGTTTGTCAAGTTTTTGAGCCATTTATCCGTCGGAAGATGCAAAGCAGGACGGGAGGAAAAGTTTCGTGTAAGTCATGAATCAAAAATAAATATGTTCGGAGGAGAGCAAGAGAGAGCGAGGAAGAGTCTTGAGAGCCTCTGCTCCGGTGTCATTTAACCCATTACATAGAGTGTGGAAGTTTAGTGTTCGGTGAAATTGATACAGATGGAGGGAAGCAGCGTAAAGCATGTATCTATAAATGCTCATTGGATAAATGGAGCTGTGCTGTAGTGAGTACTAGTCTAGATGGATCCATCCACTGGATCTTTTTTTCTCAAGTTCCTTTTTCTTGGGAAGAGGGGTCTAGGGTCTCAAACTGGATGGAATAATATTATTATGTGGGAATCACTGGAGACTGGGGATGGGAGAGATGGAAAAGCACTCTTGATCCATCCTACGTGTAATTCGTGACTGTCAATTAAAGCGCCCTTAATTTTTCTCCATCCATCCACCCAACGAACCAGCAACCAGCCAACATAAGTATCCAGAGTAAGGGTGCTTCTGCAGAAAATGGAATGGGAATATAGTGGCGTGTTGCTAACGTTTATTTTTTTGCAAATGAAATGAGCTTCTTTTTCTCCCGATGTAGGTCTCCCGAGACATCTCAGAAGTTTTTCCCCCTTTGCTTTGATTCAGCGAGCTACACTTTTTCCTTTGAAGATGTGGGAGGGGAAATAAGTAAAATGCATGGGAAATATACTGGTATCATGGCGTCATTGGGATGATGACTTAGAAGGCTTAAGATGTGTACTATATTGGGCTAAATAAATACTTATTGGGTGAGGACATCCGTAGAGTTTTTGTAGAGTTTTTCATTCATTCGTGTGTATTTTTCGAGAGAGGATTTTTTTGTCACCACCATTTTTAAAATTTTTTCTTTGCGAATATATATTTAGCTGTGTTTCTGTAGTGAGAATTGTGCTATAGTTTAGTAGAATCATAAAAATGGTTATTTTCTCCTTCTGGCAGAGTTCATCATCCTAAATAAAGACTTACTCGTTGCGAAGCATCATATATAATGTTTTTTTTAGAGTTTTGAAAATAAAATTGGTTGAAGAATAATGATATAAAATAGATTTAAGAGGGAAAGTTTGCGACGCTTTTATTTTTTTTAATCCCTCATGCATGAACATTAGTACTCAAATTAATTACTTAAGAGGAAAGTTATGCTTCAATCAATTTCTCTTCATTTGCTCGTTAGAGTGATGACTTTTAAATTGAATTTTGAGGCAAAGGGGCAATATATGATGGGAGTGTGTGGTAAACATAACATCAATGCAATGCTGAGGCCTTTTGATGTTCATTTCTGGGGAGAATGCAATAAGAGTCGTCGTCACACACAAGCTGTGGAGTGGAGTTAAAAGGTTTTGGGCATTTCACAAGAATGAAGGATGGGATCGCATCTCATCGGCGAGAGATTGAATAAGGTGATATTGAGGAGAGGCGGAGACAGTAATTGATGCGATATCATGGCAGCACCTCGACATGGCTTTGGGATTACTTCCCCTTTTCAGCAAAAATTGAACTCGAGGAGGAAAGAGGTGGAGGATGGTGGGGGTGATGGTGATGATGATGAAGAACACTGATAATTCGCCTTGCCAACATCACCTTCAGCTACAGTTTCCACGTGAGTGAGAGAAAGAAAAAAATGGAGAAGAGCTTCATGCTTCAGTCAGCCCTTCTTGGTTTGGAAAAGAGAAGGATTCGTTTGATGCGACCGGAATACTTATTAGATTCTTAGAGGCAAGCCAAGCTCATTATTGTCCACGGATGAGGTATGGAGAAGGTGAGAAGAGCCACAAGTGAATTTCCCCATAAGGGCCTGGCAATATATATTTTAAATGGATGTTTAAAAAATCTTGATCGTTCAGCAAACGCCTCCGTTTTCAAGGAATGTTGGTAGACGGCCATCGAACAGAGACGATGAGTTCATGAGTTGAACTGGACATTTGACAGCGATCAAAACTGCTGATGCATGAAAATCAAGATAAATCTGAATCACGGAGGAGCGAGAGGAACAGCCCTTTTTTCCTACTCCTACTCCTCGAAGCGATCCAATTTTTTCGCCAAAACAATAAAAAAGAATGTAATGGGACGGAGGAGCTCGCTCCTCAGTATTATTTTTTTTCCTGGAAGGAAGGCACGGAATGGGGATGTGATGTGAGGGGAAAATTCAACGGAAATAAAATGAAGTGACGTGGAGGACAGGACAGAAGAAAATCAAAAAATTTTATGCTTCCCATAGAGCACATAAATTGAGTTGTCAGAAGAATGTGTGGGAGCAGCACTACCACCACCACCACCAGGAAAAAAAACATACTGACTGCAATCGAGTGAGGAGTGGCTTGGATGGAAGCGGTAGCTAGTGTTGCTATAGTCTCCACGCTATATTGATGATTTCGTGATTTCCCGGTCCACACCTTCCTCCTACCCAAGGCAGAAGTACATAGGTAGTTTGTGACGGGGCTTCGTATAAATTGCCATTATTTTCGAACGAATATTGCAACGCTTCCCTAACGGAGGCAGCTTTTCATCCAGAAACGTCTGTTTGTCGTTCCACTCTCGGAGAGAGGAGAGTAAATTGTCCAGCGCAAAAAGGAAAAGGCAAGGAGGCTGGTTCCGAGACAGGAAAAATTACATTGGAAATGTCTAAAACAAGTCACGCGATTCTTGTTTTCTTCTCGGTGGCTTTGATAAATTTGAATTTGGAGAAAATTCCCCTTTATTTCATATTGTTTAAAGGGATCGGGATGGGGAGAAGTGTCTGCCTGCTGCGAATTTTTTTCTCTCTCTCGGGTTGGTGCAGCCTGGAGCTTGTTCTCGCTCTTGAAGGAAGTACATTCCTCCCATCTCTGCGCTTATTATTACACTGGAGTGGGAGCAGGTTTGGGGATTTTTTTTTCAATAAAAAAAATAGGAGGCGTCGATTGCCACCACAAATCAACCGACAGGAATTATTACATCAGAATTGAGAATCAGCAGCAGCAGAGGATTTTTTTTTGTTTCGTTTCGCTTCCACGTCTTGGAGGAGCTCACCGTCGATATGTCTTTATTTGAAACAAGATGAAAGCTCGGAATGGCATTGGGTACGTGGTGTGTCACGACACAGCACCGTCGCTCGCTAAGCTTGGCTAATGGGGTAAGTGAAAGTTTTTGGAATAGTTCCCGTCATTCTCCCCAAAATTCAATAAGGAGCGGAGGAGGGGAAAATGTGAGGAGTTACATGGTGGCTGGGTGCCTTGCGTCTCCTTAATTTATGACTGTGACTACGGCACAAAGCTGCACTTTCCCCAGTGCTCCCTATTCCTTTCAATTCATTCATAGGTTGAACTCGTTCAGTCTGCTTCCACTCCCTTCATTCATTCATTCATCCGATCCTAACCAATCCACTCATTTTTTTTATTTGAAATGGGGTGAGAATGAAGGGGCTTCCGCTAGATTGGAAGTAGAATTGAGTTTGTTATGGGCTTGAGGAAACGACGACATTCCAATATTTTTTCTTTATGAGGGAAGCCATCTCCTTTCATTTCCATTGATCTGTATCAAGAATGGCGGGAGGTTGA
>JAHZNH010000451.1:0-20071 GCA_027744355.1 Tyrannoseira gladiata
TTAATAAATCTTTTTTTTAACTAATGACGATGTTATGATTTTAAAAGGCATACGTAGGTCCCCTACTCACTAAAAACAACTAATTTTTCAGCAGTAGATCAATAAACTTACTACTAAAAACGACGATTTTCTTACCCAAAAAATCCACAACTACACTGCCACAAAAATTAGCGCAACGATTCCGACTGAACGATAGAATCGCAGAGAGTCCTTCACAATCCTTTCTGAAATAACGAACGATAACAAATAAAATTAATTCAAATATTTGCCTCAGTAGCTACATCTTCCCAGCACAAACTACAGCAAAATCACAAATAACGTGATAAAACTACAATAATAAATGCTTTTCGATGAGCAATAAGCCAAGGACTTTTTACGCAGTAATTTTCTTGGTGTTTTGTGCCATACTCCTGACATAAATGTTAATGGAAAATTATGTTATCTTCACTACTTTAACATGGCATCCATTCTACTTACTTTGTTAGATAATGTCAGTCCCTCCTTCTTGTAGCAATTAACTAGTTGATGACCATCAAGGCGTCAACAATTCACTGAAGCCAAACTCTTGAAACGGTTGAGTGCCTAAGACTTCAATTTATCAAGACGCCAACAAGAATTACTAAATGACACGACGCCTAAACTGTAAAAAGCTCAGAGTAGTTGCAGCAATAATGTGATTAGACACCAAAATTAAGTTGATTAAATAAAATATTCAATCACATCAGCACATACGAATAAACGAATCTATCATGTGTGGAAGAAAGCACAAAAGAAGGCAAAGGTTACTGTGAAGTTATCAAGGCCGTTCTTGTCAAAATTTGACTGGCGCCACAATACTCTTTGTTTTGGGGAAAAGTGATACAAAAGTTTATGTAAACTGTATAAAGCGTTGTACAGCGTCTGTGTTCTGGCACCATGCAATTTTCAGAGCCCTCATGAAAGTTGAGAAAAACTAAGGAGGTGAATCAGATATTTATTTACTTTTCAAACCATTTCGGCATTCTGGAAACAGAACCAAATACATATTACGACTGAATTCAAGATACATATTATGATTAAATACTGATGATTAGAATGAAAGAAAATTGATAGGTATAATGGGTATGTTCGAATAAACTTTGAAAGACAGCAACAAGTTCTCCCAAATCGTTTTAATTTTGTTTTTTAATTCATTTCAAGTAATGATCACAATCCACATTATATACATAACTGCTCTCACTACAAAACAAAGGACATACGACCTGCATAACCTCAGAGCGTTTCATACACATTTGAACAAGTTTGCGAACAACAGAGAAATATAAACGAATGCACTACTATCAAATCATGCATGCAGTTGAAAATCATTTTTTTGAGTAAGACTTCTAGCCACCTAATTTCAACCTCTGTAGTGTCACTTATCTTTGTTGACATTTTCATGATCAGCAATTACAACGCATGAATCCTTGTTCCATCGCATTTTAATCAATCACAGATATCAATCTCATGGAGCATTTCACATATCAACCATCTAACATGCACACACATATTTTTATATCATTTTAATCTTCCTAGTCAAATCATACTCTGTGACATATGCTATTTATAAAAATGGGAAATCAAGTAAAGCAAAGCTATAATGACATGAGTTTCTTCTTCTAATGCAGTTTTTTCTACTATAGTCAAAAAAAATTTAATTGTGGAATACGCTGACTAGTCCTAACGGAAAGGCTTGTCGTCACCACCAGACTACTTATTAAAGCACGCACTAATAATCAACCAGTACCAAAAACTTACAGTGGACATTTATTAAAAACTACTAATGCTATTAAACTTATATCATTCGATTTATCGAATAGGAACAAATCAAAAGCCATCATCGACTCTACCCTAGCAAAATATCTATGAAACATTATAGTAAGAAGTAGTCTTCAATATCAATATCCTCCTACGTAGGAGAAGACATTCCGCCGCATGCCAACTTTATGACGCATCAAAATATCAAACTACACGGAATGTATAATGCAAATAACTTTCCATACATTATGATTTCATGTATCTATAAGTCAGCAATTTATAAAAAAAACATTGTTTAAAAATGATGATTAAAGCGATACATTGCTTTCACGGAGGAATTCAAACCCTGTAATCGATACAAAAAACTTTATGGCATACACTTTCCTCAGTTCTTGGCTAAATGTCGGGAAGGTATTACGAAAGAGGGAGAATGTTCTTACTATGTATATAAGTAGTTATAATGTAACTTGTGCTGTAAGGAATCTATCTAGAAATACAATTAAAGATGCTTCC
The DNA here is from genome assembly GCA_027744355.1 of Tyrannoseira gladiata. Taxonomy (NCBI): domain Eukaryota; kingdom Metazoa; phylum Arthropoda; class Collembola; order Entomobryomorpha; family Entomobryidae; genus Tyrannoseira; species Tyrannoseira gladiata. The sequence continues at coordinate 2,290 of JAHZNH010000451.1, forward strand.
ATAAGGTAAAACTGTCACGATGACAAAAAGAAACTGGTAATGTGTATGGAACTCTTGTATGGATACTATGATTGCAGATGAGTTTTAACGAATGCTTAACATGAACAGCATTTGGCCATCAAAGAGTGAGTAGAAATGAAACATTGCAGTTTGCAAATATGTTTCAATGAGGAGCACGAGAAAAGTCTATCGGGAGAGAGTGAGTAAGTAGTGGCAAGATTATTCGTGAGAATGTAAAACAGCAATAAGTCTATTGATGAGCTTCGCCTCTAAATTACTTCTGAGCTTTCAGTAACTGCATAACAAACCTATACAAGAAAAAATGGACAAAAAACTGCATTCGTAACATGAAAGTCTGAACTGCAGTTGTTACTTATTACTGCAATCAACCTATACTCATCATAACTCATCTACTTTATAGAGTAAAAAATAACAAGTACATTAAACATTAACAGTTATTATTACATACTACAACATTGCAATTCTGAATTCGGTTAAGTGGCAAAATATTTCTGAAGATCACAGTGTCATAGTGTGGTCACGAGATGACAATAATATAATTTTTTTTAGCATTAAATATTCATGTATATTTTTTGGCAGTGAAAATTGAAAATGAACAAGGCTGAATCGAAAACAATTCAAAGGCATTCAGAGCAATAATTATCATCGGCAAGAGTATACTAATTGGCATTAATTGGCCTTTGTAGGATTTTGCTCCAGCAATAACTGGGGGCTCGGTGGTGGTCGTATCCGTAGGAATGAGCGGAGTACTTGTGCATCCCATCCAGAATGGCCCGGACAACGATGGCGTCCTACTCTCCACTCTCATGTGCTTATCATTGAACTTCCAGAACACCTTTCCCTTAAAGAAGTACACATTTCCATCCTTCCATCTGAAAACCGAGTCAATGTTGTATGGTACGCCTTCCCAAATATGCATGTCGCGAGGATAGTCCGGCTCGACGCGGAAAATGTTTGGATCATCCTGCAGTCTGTAAGTAAAAGGCATAAGTAATATGTAAATGTAAGAAATGACAAAATAAAACTCGAAATTTCATTTTGCTTGCTAAATCACATTATCAAGTTTCGTTGTGTAAGCAAGCATGTATTATGTACCTCCAATATTGTGTTCCCGAGAAGAGGTATGTACGTTTATTGTATCCCCATATCATGGCTCCGTCAATTTTCTCAATATCCGGCGATATGCCCATGGATGTCAACGGCTTGGGATAGCCAGGCAACAAGTCAATTCCTTTGAAGCGCCAATACTGTCGACCTAATGATATTAACAGCGACAAAAACTTGTTACTATCATGTTGCTACAACACAATAAAATGCAGAAGAAGAATCTGGAGTTACGAAGAAGCGAGGACGTACCGATAAAAAACACAATCTCAACTTCATTATGCTCATAAACAGCATCAACATGAGTGAGGTTTGAAGGAAGTTTGTGCCACATTCTTGTTATCAATGAAGGATATCCTTTCAAAAGCCGATTGTCATTCGGAGTAGAATTGATTCGCCAGAAATATTGACCTCTGAATATGAACAACTCATCCCTTATCAAGGAAATTGCATCGTATGAGGAGTCGCATGTGCTTGGTCTTCCCTCAGGATAGTAATTTTTCCCTCGATATGGTCTGCGAGTAGTTACTGGTGGTGCTGGAGTTGGAATGTAATTAGGATTGCGTCTACCCCCTCCTTCTCCTCCTCCTGCTTTTGGATTGTATGGATTAGGAGAAAACCGACTTTCAGAACCTGGTAAAAATGAGTATTTCCCGTCTTGTCACTAATGTTTTGGAAACATAAATACCCAAGGAGATTTTTTAAATCAATGCATGATGGAAACGTTTTTATTACCATAAATTCGCTGGATGCCCAACATGTCGTCCTGGCTTAACTTCAGGTCATAATCGAAATTCTGATACCATGGATACATCAATGAACCCTCAACATCCGAATGCGACAGACCAAGAGAGTGTCCAAACTCATGTGCCGCAACAGCAAACAACCTCGTTCCTATTTAAATCAGATCTGGGGTTACTTGAGACAAAAACTGGCTTACCATTGGGGACATTGGCTATACCTGGTTTTACAGGGTGAAATATTTATGCTATTATACGCAGACTGTAACGAAGCGCTCTCACCTTCTCCATTATGTGACCTTCCCCCTATCACCCATAATTAAATGAAGTCAACCTCCTAATAATAAATGTTGGATAAATTCGTTGAACAGAAAAATCAGTCTTGGTCCTCACTTCGAAAACACAATTCGTATATCAGCCTCGTCTGCACGATCTTGGCCCAATCTCCTAAACTTGAGAAGTGTCGATCGAGACCACACGTTGAAAGCCCTAGCGAGTTCCTCGATCACATCTCGTTCATGATGCGTAGCAGTAGGGCGTTTCAGGCTACAAAAAATGATAATAGTTCAGCCAAAATGAAAAATTTGTTTGCTGTTGCACTAGACAAACATAATTTGACGAAGACTAATTAACATTCTAAATTGACAATTGTTGCGCAAGCTCCCATCTAGAATGGGGTGATTAAATATGCAAAAGCTAGAGAGGGTAAGGCAGTAAAGTAGTTTGATGGTGTCCAGCCACAGACTCTGGTGTCGCTGACATGGCAGGCGTTGCATTAGTGTGTGTCACTTTTTATTAGCGTGGAAGTAGGTAGAGGTTTGGAATGTAGGAGCGGTGACAGCTTCTTCAAGAAACCGTTGAATGTGAGACTCTTTGATGACTCACTCAGGAGGTTGTGACGACTTCGTAACTGCATCACCACCAGGCTGAGTGAGTCACCTCAGAACTCGTAAAGTTTTCATGTCACAGTTGTCAGGTCACCCCGTGATGCCTAAATGCCGTGAGAATCTATGTCCTAACGCATGGAATCCATTCTCTTCAGTTCCATCAAAAATCCCCTCGTTCCGTCGCTGATTTTTTTATTTCTTGTAAAATTCATCTCCAAGATCAGCAGCTAACATAACGCTTATTCTCTCTTTGGCAGAGGAAGTGCGGAATAAGCAAGAGCAACAACGTAGATAGAAACTTTGAAATACAGTAGGTAAAAAACACATCAAACACAACCTAAATGTTTCAACTACAAGCTTCTATACATATATTTTACGTGTTCAGAAAACGCATCTGAAGGAAATTAAATTGCACTGTTCGTATCTAATCAAAAGTATAAAAATGTGCCATTTATTTACTATTTGTAACACATGTTTAATCAACGAAAGCACAATGTAGGCGCTGCTCAAATAACATGACAAGATCGTGAAATATGTAAACTTTTAGAGAAAGGGTTCAAACAAACTATGTATTTGGTCTTATTACTACTTATTTACTTTAATTTTTCAGCAACTTCTATTCAAAGCAGGCGTCACCAATATCATCATAACATCTACGGAATGAGAAAATCAAAAATAGGAAGTTTATTAATGTGAGCATGCCACTTGATTTCAGGATGAACAAGCATAAATGCTGGGATTAAACACACAAAGACTCTTTCATCATTCTAAAATGATTTTTCCTTTTTCATTGACCATCGTAAAACACTTTCGCACGGCGAACAAAGTTGGGCCTTTTCAAGCTGCCTCTGACTGAGGGTCTGAGCAAAGTAAATATGACTGGATGCGCCAACTTGATCTCTTAGCTATAAGTATTTTAAGATTTTAGGTCAAATGTCCTAAACTCCCTTCACTCAAGGTTTCGTAAAACAATTGGTTCATTGTAAAATTCCGAATCGTGGCTAAATGAAGTCTGCGCATAGATAAGTAAGTAACTGCGGAACACAAAGTCTTCACATTCGTTCATGAGCCACTGTAGTTTTGCATGCAGAGCTTTTATGTTCTCTTTCCAGAATTTCGCTTTGTAGTGAAAATGAATGAATCGTACTCTCAAGTTTCACGCCGCACATTTTTTTGTTCAATATGGGAAACGCGTTTATCTAACCCTTGATAAATGAAGCAAAAGGGAGTCTGTTCAAATCATTTAAGGAAGAAATGGGCGACAAATTTACCTATAAAGTAGCCTCCTTCCCTATAAATTGTGTATTAAGGGTTATTAACGGGAAGAAGAAGCCCTTCTTATCAAAAGATTAATGCACGTTCCTATGGATGCACAATTCACAAACGCTGGGAAGCCTTTCCTTCAGTTAAATTATGGCGAAGTGAGGCTTATTTATCGCCGAAAGTTTTTTCCGCCACTTTTCACAATTTTCAGCCTAGTTGTACGAGACTCTAACTCGAGAGAAACTAAACTTTACGGGAGTGAAAATAGCACATATTTTGTGTAGCTGAGCTCCAAAATCCATGAGACGAAAGTTGAGAAAACTTCTCCATCTCCTGAACAATCGCCATTGATAAAAATCCCGTTATGCAAGGGAAATGAAATTTTGAGCTCAGCTATTATAATTCCATTAGAGATTACAAGACTAAGTTGTTTCCCTGCTATTGTGAATGAAGAGGACGGGAACTTTAGTCGCGTGAAACCATTTTTTTGAGTCGTGATTTGCTTGCCAAATAGGCAATATGTATGTATTATCTTAATGATGTCTTAATTCTCTGGAAATAAAATCTCAGTCTGTTTGGTTTCCGTGCATCACTAAGGCTGCTGACGCAAAATAACTGTTCCAAGTTATTTTTGAGACGGAGTTGTCCACGAAACGAGCAAAAGATTTCTATCCGATGATGTCTACTTATTCAGCCATCTTTCTCGCGTTTTCTAATTTTGCTAAGTATGTAGATGTACTTAAGAGGAAGCAGCAAAAATTATTTAAAATTTTAAAAAGAAGTTTCAATATAGAAGCATGTATTTACTTTCGACCATAGGAGGTTCTCATAATGCCCCAAATTGCAGTACAAAGTGTCGGGCAAAAGATTTCAAAGTCTAAATTAATCATCGATGCGCATTCCACACATGTCAAATGCAGAATTGTAAATCTTAAAAATGAATAGAACAATTATTCAAAACAGTTTCCGAAGAACCATATATCTTATCTGCATTTGTCTTAGCAACAAAATTCGGCGGCATCACGCCCGTCAGTTTTCCCACTTCCCTAAGCAGAAACAATGATTCACCAAATAAAGAATAAAAACTTCTGGGGTACACGAGAATTATCTTAATGAAGCCTTGTTATGGCCAATCCTAACTTGAGGATACACGTCAAATCCAACTGTTCGACAGACTAAACAAGTACTTTTCGACGTGTTTTCCAGCTTTCTCCCACCATGAAATCTCGCTCAATCTCCAATAAGCTTTTGCCTTGATCCACCCTGATTGCGTCTAGCTTTAATTACTGCTTCATTTTGATATCATGAATAATAATTTGGTGGTTGCTAGCATCCGATTAATTCATAAGTCTGGCGGAAATAATTTTGATGCTTCATGATTTCACGTTAGCCCATATCTCACTGCTTCCCATTAAGTTCATCATTATTATCGCTATTGTCCAACTAGATTTCAAAAATGTGTCTTTCTTGAGCTCATAATTATTGTTGCTCATTTTCCTGCCTTCGAAATTGATTAAACATGTCTCCGTCATCTGCGCTGAATGAAAGTTGCTAATTAGAGCAGGATGCTCAGACTACGTATTATAGTTTTCTCGGGATAAGATCAAGTCTCACTAGCTAGTGGTGCCTGAACCAAATGATGATGAAAAGAGAAAGGACGTCGTCATGAGATGATGGTTTTATGAGATTTGAGTCGACCAAATGTAGTAAACTTTGTGCATACTTCTCTGGCTTTTGTAGTGCCATAAGATAGGCTTTTCATCAAAGCGGATCTCCAGAATAAAACCAGACTTTGTTGTTGGTCGGGCATTTTTTTCTTTGGTCTGACTGGCGCTCTTTATCGCATTGTCTGTGGACTTGCAGAGTTGTGAAGACAGTTCCAACGTGAAGCAATGATGGGGACCAAAGTAGTATGTATAGAATTTATTTAATTCTAATAATACACACTACTCTCGTATTTCCTGTAGTGATAGTGGTACTGATACTTTGCTCTGTGGTGTTTGCGTGAAATCCAAGAAAAGTGGACGTAGATAGTTTATCGCAATCACAACATCCCCGAAGGCCATTTCTTCTATAAAAAAACGTAAGATGCTTTCCTTCCTAGTTTAATTCCCCACATGCAATGTTGTCATTACCCCAACCCCGCGCTCAATAAAGATGATGAGCAAAACCTGGGAGAAATCGTATTAATGTAATGAACTGACGATAACAGGTACTCACTTACACTGTCAAGAATAACGAAGTCCTATTGAGTTCTACTCTCAGAAAGGCCGGGAAAAGTCGACTAACTTGAAGTGTAACCTGATTCAATTTCTTACTCACAAATTTCTGAGACCGAGCCCCACAAAGGCAGAATTTTTTTCGTCTCCTTCATATCCAATGGTGGCCGGGTCAAATAGGATGCATTGGCTTGTCGCGGGATTGAACGTAAATGTAGGTACGACTAGGTTTCGGAAGGAGATAAAAAAAGATGGAAATATTTGTGCATGAAGTTTATAAAGAATTTGTTTGCATTTTTTCCAATCTTCGTGGGCCAAAGTGAAAATATTGCAAACGAATCAAGGCGAAATTCTCGAGAGAGTGAGAACCGAAAGGATTGTTGACTTCAATGCCTTTCATCTCTTTGATTTTTTACCCTTTTCTCCCTAAATAGAAGTCCCTTTGAAGATATTCTGTTACTCCTGGCGTAGTTGGACATTTGTAATACTCTTAGAAGACGTCTTTTATTACTCCTGCTACTACCAATACATCCGCCGATATTCATTTTTCTCATCAAAGGAAATCTGTGAGCACTGACAGAAAATTTGGTACTCCGACTGGTATTATTGCAATACTAAAAAAGGGTGGAAGTCTATTCCCATGGAATACGTGTTTATATTTGATTAATAAAATTTCTTGAACACATCTGCGAACTGTATTGAGAGCAAGTGGATTGAATCATTCTCAATAAACACACAAATGACAATTGATGCGTATTTATATAATTTATGGTAGTCGATAACTCTAACAAGAGTAAGTCGACTCACCTTCCCCACCTAGCTCTTCAGAGCTTTAATCATGTTACTACTTAGAAAATAATAAAAAAAATGCTGATCATGGCTACTAACCTTTTGGTAAACCGTCAACGAAGTGGAAGTTCAGAGAGATTGATTAAACGAAGGAAAACTTCCTGTCATAAAAGTTGCATCTCCTTTCGGAACCAGCAGCACTACTGGGGCAAGATAAAACTACGAACTACAAATCACGAGAGCAAATAATGATGCAGATCACGGGCAAAGAATTATATATGTTTTTTTCACTTTCCCCTGCCCACGTTTGGAAGGCAGAGATCGTTCCAGAGAGGCAGCTTATAGCAAACTGATCGCTTTGCCCCTTGATTTCGGCCTCCTTATACGCCGTTTTCGATCTGAGGGGATAGCTTACACTGTTCCTTTGCGGAGTGGGTGAAAATGCCTCTTCGACGACGAGGAAGAAGATAGCCATAACCACCACTTGTTTAGCATCATCTCTCCACCAAATTATCATATAGTGTTTTTCCATTTTATTCTTTCCTTACGAAAAAAAGCATCCAGCTAGCTATTCGTTATTTGACGATCGTAGGGTAAAACCGACAAAAAATCTGTGAATCGAATGGGTATGCATGCCTTGCCAAAAGATTTGAGATATTAAATTTCTTTCTACAAAACCAACCTTCTCCTCCCTTGCTTGCCTCGATCCTTCAAATAAAATTAAAATGAGGATTTAAGCCTCGGAAATGGAGTTCGTAGTAGAAGTAGTGATGATAGGACTAGACTGGGGAATTAGATACATCACATCATCCCGCTTCCCTCTATTAGGGTAAATATCATATCATAAAACAATGATTTCACACAATACCATGGTTATCACCCCACCACTTGAACTTATATAGTCTCATGAAAAGAGAAAAAGGAAGTCTCCCACTGAAAACATTAAACATGACATTTTCTCTGTACCACTACCACCATCACACCACACCAACTACTACTACTGGTGCTGTTGAAGGTCCCTTATTTATTCAGGGATCGAATCAGCTCATAATATCTGTACGGACTTTTGCTTCATATCTACCCTTGTCTCGTGTTCAAAAAAAAATATTTCAAGAAGAAAAGGAAAACCTGCCTATGCATCCTCCCGTCTTGTGAGTGATGCCGATATCAAGAAAGTAACGCCATGAAAAATATCTGACACTGTTTACCAGGAGCATTTTCGCCGAGAGGAGAAAAAATAAGCGCAAATATACTTAAGTCTCGCTAAGTTATATAAAGGCCTTACAAAAATCCCATTGTTTGCATTTCCAAACACCAGATATGGATATAGATGTACTGTCTTGAACTTTGAACATAATATTTTCTTCTTAACTTGCGGCTTTCCTCCCCTTTCTTTCCATTTAACAAGATGCCTCCTTAGCATCCATGAGGACAAAGACAAAGATCTGCTTGTCTTACGCCACTTCGTGCTTCTTCACGCGTTCAGACTCACTCCGTCGTCCCGTTAACCGTCCTCAAAACTACTTATTATGGGTAATGGATGAAAACCATGGATATGCACTTCTTGAGACAAAAAAAACAATCCTTTCACTTTGTCACTCACATCCCTTCAAATTTATTTGATCCAAGATGTAGAGTTTTGTAAATATGTAAGTACGTATTTAATTGTTACGTGGTTGGAGTTTGCACTTTAAGCAAGTAAGCATCTACATAACCAACGTAAGGCCACGAGATAGATGCAAAATATGATTTGAGAATATCTAAAAATGATCCTAATCAACTTTGCAGTACCCCTTTTAGAATAAAAGGCTGTCTTAGAAATGCCTTTTTTGTATGTAATTTTTTTGCTCAATTCTAAAAAACCCATCAAAACTTTTTTAAAATAAAATCCGTGTGAAATTAAATGAAAAGGAATGGCATTGAAAAAAAATCTTGTAAACGCATAATCACGTGCAAAACATCGGTTTGAGTTTTCCCAAAAAAACTTTCCCATCAAGATCCTGAGCTCTCTATGGAAAATCATAAATTCATCTTCATCATTGTTTACGTCGACCGTACGGCAATGTGAAAGCCAGATGGCTAAATTACAATCTGAATGTTTGATATATCATCTCTAGGGAAAACGAGGCGAGTAACGTCCAAAATATTTTTGTACAGAGCAAACAGCACACAATCTGTTGCACTACAGCCACGCTAAAAAAATGATCTGATCATAGAACGTCAAGTAGAATGATGAAGATCACGGTTTCCTTCTCCGCTACTCCTGTCTCCTTTCAAAAGCGAAAACTCCCACCATGCAAGGTTGAAAACTAATCGTTCGTACGAGATATGGATTGCGACCTGATGTGCTGATTGAACAGTTGGTGATTGATAAAAAAATCTAGTAACAGCAGCAATGAGTGCAAGTGGGCAGAAGAACAAACAACGAGTTTCCTGATACTTAACGTACATTGACTCCTCCAACCATAATGGAAAAACAAAGTGGGAAGTGTTGTCTTCTGGATACGAATTCCTTCCTCTGAGGATACAGCTCCAAAATACATGGAAATTTCGCTGACGCCCCCTTTTCCTTAAAATTTGTCTATGATCGAATTACATTACTCCCGCCTACGGATTATGTTACCGAGAATATTCATGAGAGTACGCACGTATCATATAATCCTGGACTGGGTAGTGGAGTTTCGAAGTGAATTCGCTTTTCACGCCGCTTCGATTCAAAATGGGTTACTAAAATATTCCTATTCATTATTGTGGACTTTAACGATAAGTAGAGCTAGGCTCGCTATCATTTTTTTCACTCACTTGTTAGCTGGAGTTTACAATTTCAGTAGAGGCGATGAGATGAAGCACTGAATATTCTGAGGTAGGGTCCTATTAATAGAATACTATAGTTAAGTAAGTACTTATGTCAAAGAAAGTTCTCTCGTTGGATCGAACTTTAGTTTCTAAACATGCGACGGAATTTTAAATTCCTCAGACAAAATTGTCAGCAACTGATTACATTCAACTTTCCTTTCAAGCAATCGACTTACAAGTGATTCTTTTGTCCAAGAGTTGAAAAGTGGGAGCATCAAATTTAGAAAAAAACCGTGGCAATTATCACCAACGAGTATCAACTAAATACACTAGTTCGTCGTATTGTTCCATGAACGACTGGCTCGTGATTATGAATTTGAGCCTGTGCTATTTATGTACTTTTAGTAATCAGAAACTAAGTATCTATATGGAAATTAGATTTTTCTGTCCTACTCGTAGACTACTGTAACACTGAGCGACAAGGGTTCAAAAATAAAACTTCTAACGCTCTATGGTGACATTTGCAAACATTGTTAGTGAAATTTGAGACAAAAACATGCCTCCAATTAAAATATGATTATGGAAAACTTTTCTTCGAAAAATTAATGCTCATTGATTCATGAAGCGGCCGCACTGCTAATGAACACAAAAATGGAAACAACGGTGAAGAGCATATTATTTGTGTAGGCATGCTCCCATTCCATTGTCGTCTCACTTTCTGCCAATTTAAATACATAGATTCATCGTTGTATTAGAAACGTGATGTATCTATATGCATATATACGTTACTCCGGAACCTTTGTCCCCGCTCTATTTTAGCCCCAGCATTTCGTCATCCTGATGATGATCAATGACAGTTTGCAACAATATTGTTGCGTAAGATTCCTTTGATGAGAATTTCATTATACTCCAGAATCTCCCGAATTTCCCCAACATGTGCCCTCATTCAAACACTCGAATATTTTTTAGAGCCCGGGTTAATGGCACTGTCCATCTTTCTTCTCCACGTTATTCAAATTTGGCGATCCTCAAATCGATCCTACGTTTTACGGGAAATTTCGGACGATAATCACGGAAGATAATCACATGCCCGATATATATATTTTTCGGTATAAATATGAACTCAGAGTCAGAATCACACAGCAATCTGACAATGCGTGTATTGAGTGAATGCATTTTTATAAGTCTAAGAATCTGATTCAGTTATATTATCATGTATGTCTGCCTTCCTCGAACGACCATTGGTCGAGCTCAAGTTTATCGGAGATGCAATTTAGCCTACTCAACCTCTTCTACAACGAATTTGATTTCTTGTTCCGTTTGAAAAATATTACCGCAGTGAAAAAAACAAATCAATACTTTCAGAACTTTTAAAAACGCGTCTGTTTCTCATGATGATAATCATAGACGTTAGAAACAAGATTGCATTTAATTAAACTATTGTACTATCAAATCAAAACCATAATCCCCTTTTTTCTGCTTTAAATGTGTTGCATTATGCGTCTGTTTGTCCCTTAAAATTGTTTATATCCAAGAAATAGTGCTTTTTGTATTGTCATAGCATTAACGAATGAAGAAGTATGTATATCCATGAATTCAATCTAAAAACGCTATGGACTTTCAAGAGTTGACAAGCTAGCTGCGTTAAAAAGGACGGAAAGCATCTTAACATTTAATCATCCTTCGCGGGGTAATTTTGAATACTTCGTTGTTGAAAGAAAGTACTAATGACGTTTCATATTAATAGAAAATCTTGACTGTCTTTCACTTTCCATTTTCAATACAAATTCATTACATAATACACGGCTTTTTCTTTTGGCTATCCCCGAAAACGAACATTTCGTAGCACACACCAGCTTGACTTTTCCACATAAGTAATGTTCCACCCTGAAGCACTTACGATCAGGCAAAATGGCTACAGAGAAACTCCTGAGTTAGCAATGTAAAATGATTCTTCCTTGAGCCCTTTTTTCATATTTCCTCAGAGCATCAGGCAATTTTCGTTTCCTCAGTTTCGGCATTTGATATCTGCCACTATACTGCTGCTTCATGTATCCATCGAAACCATCATATCATATTCTCGCAACAAAATTAAAAAGAACATGAACAAGCATAACTTCCCCCTGATGAGGAGAAGAAGGGTAGCATTCAAATGTCAGCAATATCGATTAAGACTCATGGTCTGATGAGCGCATTCAAACTTGGAAATGTCACAGAAACATTTCACCGTCCTAGAGCACCTTTCTCCTTTTGTCCGTTTTATCGTCATTATACGTTTTACATTGAAAGTGATTTTTATTCACCATCTTTTCTTCCTAGCCTCAGTTCTAGCTCTGCGCTTTATGTGGGACTGACATCATTTTCACCGCAACATTGTGCCACCATTCTATACTTCTCCATCCATCTTTTATTATTACGCAAGCATTATCATGGCCTCCCAAGAATCATGATCTACAATGCATTTTGCTCCTGGGAAAAATAGCGAGCAATGTAGCAACGAACTTTAACAATTCCACCAGAAGTTCACAACGATGCCTCCTGCAGTAGCTGCATCCAAAAGATTATTCAGATTGGTATTACCTCCAAATTTACTGTATCTCTGGTGCTTCTATTTTGCGGCTGGAGAAACCACCCCTTTCCCATGCATACCTTTAGAAAATGTTTCCACCCAAAATCACTCACATTTCTATGGCTTTTTTTCATCAAATATTTAGTAATGTCAAAATACCCCTTAACTACTAGTCTCGTTCAAAATCGTTAACAAAACAAGTAAGAGTTGGTAACAAATTGACGAAAATAATTGAAAAAAAACTTTGTCCGAACGTCAACAAGTCCTCCTATCTAAAAATAATGCATAATTTGCATGTATTTTCTTCTCATGTATATGTAAAAAAATATTTAAGCTTCCATATTAAACCCTGTACTTAATCATCATTGTTTTAGTATTCTTAAAATTTAAGTACTTTAACATCTCCATTTTCGTTTGGTTTGCATGTACGTATTCATCTTATCGCATTTAAAAGGAACCATCTTGCGGAAGCGAGAGGGGAATATCATTATCATTAAGTGCATGTAGTGGCAAGTCTTGCTTAACTTGAGACATATTCTGCGTCCGGTTAAAATTATGAAGTTGAAATGAGAAAATCATCACATCCGCATTGTTGAAATAGTCCACCACTATTTTTTAACTACTGCTGCTTATCACTACGTACGAGTGTTATCAATACATGCACACTCTTCGACTTGTTACCATTCAATTTTTAAACTTTCCACATCAATTTGCTGATCCATAGCTTACAATTTGCCGCACCAAATGCTCATTCTGTTCAAATGATCAACTCACATCATGAAACTGGTATTCCAATGACGGCATCACATTCTCTACCAAGCAGTGAACCTAAAGCGACACCGAGAGTGTCTTGAAAAAACTAAAATACGAAGCTCACAAATACAGAGATGCAGACACAGATACAAGTGTTGTCCACAGATGGAGCCCCCCACATTAAGTTTGTTAGAGTAAACAGGGATTTTTAAAATGAGGCCGTTCATTTCGGATTCAAAGAATGAATATTAGATATTCTATTTATCATTTCACATCAAAAGACCACATTCAACATTCCCTACAACTAAAGTTTGTGTTCAATCATTAAAACAGTATAACAGTTACTATTAAAGTCATTTCAAAGTCACAGGCCCATGCACAAATTGGGAGCCGAAAGAAAGCATATTTAGTTGCAACCCATGCAACATATCGGGGCAAAATGGGACTCGTAAACAGGAACTGGTTAAGCAGACTACTTACAGTAATGCAGAAGCAATTTTCAAAAATATGCATGAAGAAATGACAAGACTATGAAATGTGGAGGGAATACGTAATTACTCGTGTAAATATTTGAAACTAGATAAATGATAAATAACTACCTCCAAGTAAGATTGGTACTGGGCCACTTCTGACCCTGGACAATATATCTCCGGTGTCTCGTCCTCGAATTGAATTGCCCAGTTAAGATATCTGGGACGCCACATCGAGGGGTCCTTATCAGTTTCAAAGTTGCGTCATCAATTTCCCCGGTGACTGTCAGATTGGCGAAACTCTGCAAAAGTAACAAGAAGTCACTGAGTTGTTCGCATTTTATCCGAAATTGGATCAATAGGGAAGTTTCTCACATTCAATAAAAAATTTAATTGGTTTTTGGATGGTTTATTATTCTCACCTGAAGCTCGCGAATGGCATCCCGCATCCGCTCTTCCGACACCTGATTGCGAATTTCGAACCCAGACTGAGGGAGATATCCGAATTTGAGGAGGTAAAGCTGCTGCAAGGTTTCAATCCACCAGTTGAAAGTTGAAGATACCGTAGTTCAAGGAGAAATCCAATTGTGATGTACATGTAATTTTATGAAACAAATTGAATAGCAAAATCATAGTTAAATGTGAAACTCGAGCTGAATGACATCAAAAAAACATGCTACTCATCATCAATGATTGAATTTTGTTGTTCGTTGGCATAACCTAAACTACGGCTCCACCCTTTACCATTTTCTTCATTATTTCATTCTTTCATTTCTTCAACGTCAACAAAACACATGTTATGGGTCAACTACATATTTATGCATCTAAACCCTCGTAACATTTCCGGTGATCCATGAAACTAACAAATCAGGATGACTGGACACATGCTCTCAATTGAAATTGTATTTTTTGATGCGGAAATCCCAAGCTGTCCCATCAAACACAACTTCAAAAAATCGAATCGTGGTTACAATTTAACTTTTAATTTACATGACAGTTTAAAATATTATGAAATCAGTTCCGCTGTGGTCAAATCCTAAAGCGGCTGATGTAAACTGAACGATGCACGGAGCTTTAAGTGACGAATATTTTGTGCTTATCATTATAACGTATTCCCTAGCGTCCAACATTCAGACATCCTCAGTTTCAATGGCACATGGCTAGAATGGTTCAGATAGAGCAAAAATTATTCCCCTCGAATATACGTCCTCTACGTTATTTGAGTCTTTGAAAAGAAGCACAAAAATAATGAATTATTCCCATTTTTATTGCCGAAAACATGTCTGAAATTGCTCTGGGCAGACTAAACTACATTCATATTCATGCCTTTCACAACATGGTGGCGGAGGTTTCAAGGAGCTCACTTGTCCTCAAAGCGTTAGGTTTTCTTATGAGTCTGACGACTCCGAGGTTAAGTTTGCTTCCTCATGCGGCCATTTCCTTGAAATCCGTAGTCTATAAAAGATTCATGTCGCCTCTAGGAGGATATTATGAAAGAGTAAGTTCGCAACGTGAGACGACAGTATGTGATAAAAAATTCGCACATTTCCTCTACAATGGTCTGCCCATGGCATAGCCCTGGAGAATCCTTTTTTCCAAGTGAGCCAGTCAGTCAATAGCAACACCCTCAATGATTCTACCAGAATTTAATGCATCTAGAAATCAGATCCAAAGGTTTGTTCAAACAAGAAAGGAAAGGAAGAGAGTCGAAGCAAACTGCATCCCTATGAAGGGAAAGAGGGTCGCTCTAAAATACTATTATTTTTTTACGAAGTTACAGCCCATAAAATTTTTCCCCAAATTCCCTCAAACAAATAACTTTCAACTTGCCAAAAGTTCTCTTCCTAAATAAATATGTCCATAAATAGTCATTCCGCTCTGGATTTTTGCTAGGAACGACTCACACTCTCTCACACACACAGAGAAACGACTTGTTTTCTTCGCAGAATTGCGTACCCTATGGATATTACATTGTTTAGGGACTGAAGCGCCGCCAGATGTGTGAGATGGCTCATAAAACAAGTTTTCCGAGAGATGTTCTACATTACCTCCACCTCCATCCATTTGAGGATTTGCAGTTTACACCATCGCAATGAAACATTCTATTGTTTAGGGACTGAAGCGCCGCCAGATGTGTGAGATGGCTCATAAAACAAGTTTTCCGAGAGATGTTCTACATTACCTCCACCTCCATCCATTTGAGGATTTGCAGTTTACACAATCGCAATGAAACATTCTACTTCAATCTTGGCCGTTTCACTCGTCTTCGTGCGGTTCAAGTTTTCCCAGAGTTTGAGAGCAAGCCTATTGTTACTGTTCACACTTGGCTGCATAATAAAGTGTATTTTACATTGTGTATTTTTACGCAGTGCGCATGATGTCATTAATCTGCGTGTACTTTTCCGAAAAAGTTTTCCCAGGGTTTGAGAGCAAGCCTATTGTTACTGTTCACACTTGGCTGCATAATAAAGTGTATTTTACATTGTGTATTTTTACGCAGTGCGCATGATGTCATTAATCTGCGTGTACTTTTCCGAATTTGGAAGTGCGGGCTGGATGATTGCAAATTATGCATCTGTCCCGATTTGTTTTTTCCGTTCCATCTTAAATGAATTCCGCCAAAGCGTGACTAAAATCCATGTCGAAGTACTTTCGAAGAACCAGATTTCGCATTTTTTGATGCATTTCTTATGCAAAAAAATGATTTCCATCCAGGAAAGTGCAGTTTCCGATGACCTGATTCTCTAAAATGTTTACTAGGGTGCCGGAAACGTCTTGCAATTGAAGCTTAGAGAAGGAACTTAGAATGATCGCACCAGTTTAACGTCCCATCACGT
The DNA here is from genome assembly GCA_027744355.1 of Tyrannoseira gladiata. Taxonomy (NCBI): domain Eukaryota; kingdom Metazoa; phylum Arthropoda; class Collembola; order Entomobryomorpha; family Entomobryidae; genus Tyrannoseira; species Tyrannoseira gladiata. Next base: position 18,738 of record JAHZNH010000451.1, read on the forward strand.
TCCTGGAATGCGAAAGTGCATCGCATACATGATCATCTTACCGAATCGTGAAGTTTGTCAAAGGATTTGCAATGTCTATTACGTTCTTTTGCATATATTTTCAATGCATGCCGGTTGCGAGCGATAAAATGTACTTTGTAAATAGCATCTGCGTCCTCGTGCATCGTTGTGGTGGTCCCAGCTTGTATGAGAAGGTTACTGACATCATCAACCATCATCACCGGATGTGTGGATAGATGGGAGATTTTATTATTATGGGAGCTCGTCCTAAACGCCACATGCACATTACCATAAAGAGAAGTGGGTGCATTTGATGATGATATGTGCATGAAGGTGGTACGCTCTTGCAAATTCGATAATGTCACTTCGAATCACCAGCTCCGTACTCACTTTTAGGAAAGCAAAGGTTTTTTGGCAGAACGTAAACTCCCGTCGCTGATAGATGATGCCAACAAATGGAGACACATTCTAGACTCGACTTCGTCAAGTTTGCCGCACCCCGGTGTGACTGTGAAATTGTCAGCCTAGCTATTCCTCCATGTCTGAGATTGAACGAAAGATCAAAGAAAAAGCAAGCTTTTAATGATTGAAGGAACTTAACTTATGGCAGTAATGCTCCTTTAGCTTGTCTGTATAAAACAAATGCGTAAAATAGGCTTTAACCAGCAATCAGCTCTTTTGGCAAAGCGCCGGCATCNGAAAGATCAAAGAAAAAGCAAGCTTTTAATGATTGAAGGAACTTAACTTATGGCAGTAATGCTCCTTTAGCTTGTCTGTATAAAACAAATGCGTAAAATAGGCTTTAACCAGCAATCAGCTCTTTTGGCAAAGCGCCGGCATCTACCAACCAACCAACCACCTTCAAAGGTTTATTTTTATGTTCAGAAAATTCACGTATCCGTACTCAACAAACTCAACAGATCAAGTCATTTTCGATAACGCGGTTTGGACGAATATAAGTTAAACCCGTTGTGAGTAACTAAAAACGTAAGTTCATGTTATAAATATAGGAAGATGAAAAATAGTTTCAATTTTGACAGGACCACAAAGCTGGGCAAGTATATAAAACTAAAAATTAGTGCTGAAATAAGTAAGTAGTGATACTTGACTAGCCACCTTCCGTTTTTAAAGCCTTCATCAAAGCTCTTTTTCTCCAGACTGGAGTTTGTGGTCACTTAGAGCAGATTATTAATTACTCCATCTACAATTTTCTGAAGGTTGGTTTTATACAGTTCTTTGCCGCAGTGACAGGCATATTTTCGATTAATGAGTAAAATTATAGCAATATCCCATTTTGCAATGCCCTGTAAACGGTTCGGGTTTCTATTGACTTA